>WOVY01006932.1:0-52539 GCA_013436015.1 Rhipicephalus annulatus
AGACCGTAGCGTTTATCACGCTGTGCTGACAGTGCAACGCAATGCTCAACAAGGTGCTTTCAATGCTTGCTAAGAAAAACGGTGGTGGCACCTGCCTTTCATTTTGCGTTCTACACCTTATCACCCCGAGACAAGCGCGCGCAACTTTCTCCGCGAGCGCCTCCTTCGTTTTCAACTGCCAGATGGCGCTGGTGTCTAAGGTGCCTCGATGCGCTTGTTCATCTCTGCCATATAGTTTTCTAAATTTAAGTGGACGGGACTCTGGCACTGCGATCGTTCAGCAACCATGGGAATGATGGGTAGTACACACATTTGCCTAGTCTTTGTACTCGCGGGTGGCAAATCGTAGTTGTGGCTTCGTTAATTGCTGTTTACCGTTTTGTTTTGAAGAAAAGAACAAATCGTTTTGAACTTTGTGTCTCGATTCAAAATGGTAAGTCTAAAAGAGTAAGGTTGTAAAGTGCAATCGCTGAACATTTGCTAATTTTTTTCTCGTGAGATAACAGCTCTAAGCTACACGAACACACATGGAACCAAAAGCAGGCCAGAAGCACGAAAATTAGACAAATGTGTGTACTACCCATCATTCTCATGCTCGCTGAAGCGCCGTGCGTTGCAGCTCCCATAGACACAAGCGCCAGAGTTCCCTCTAGCGTATAAAGGGAAACTCTGTGGTCTCCCGCTACATACTCGAGGAATTAACGCAGTGCCTCCAGAATACCATTCACCAATTTTCTTGCGCAAAACATCAAATAAACTTTCGTTCACACTCTCCAACGCAAGTCTTTCGACGACATATGTATGCAGATTGAGGAATGGAATGAAAAGCTTTATTTCAGCTCTGCAGGATGCGCATAACGCGTAGCGGGCGTCTCCCACGTAGGGACCGATAGGGTGTACCTGGCGGCCGCTTCGTGGGCCTGGCGGAACGGCCCATTGCTGGTCGGCGAGAATGAGCTCCTGAGGGACCTCTCCCACTTGTTTGAGGTTAGAGTCGGGAGGAGTTTTTCTACATCCCAGAGCACGTGTGAAAGTGTCCGCCGTGTGTCCACATGATGGGCAATGGGTCGCTGGGGTATGCATAAGGATAATAAACGTGAAGCATGGCAAGGTTTGGGGTACGTGTGTGTCTATAATAGGCGTAGTGTTAATGCCTGCGCTCTGTTAAGTTTCGGATGTGGGGCTGGACAAATGCGGCGTTAGGGGTAAAAGTTGCTTTGTTATGTCATTGTATGAGATGGGTGCATCCCAATTGGTCTTGAACTCAGCAAGATGGGGTTGCCCTGTGGCGGTGCGGTCAGTAAGTGCGCACGCTGCATCATGGGCGATCTCTTTTGAGGTGGGGTAGGGCACCCGGCACCTGGCCAAGATGGGCGGGGAAACGAGGACAGGGTGGGTGTTTCGAGGGTACTCGGGTCCGCTCTGCGCAGGATACGTGACGCCTGGTCGGAGATGACTCCGCGTTCGAAGGCTTTGATGGCCTGGTCTGGAGTCGCTGTAGATGAGTTCCCATTTGCTGTCAAGCATAGCTATAGCTATGCTATAGCCGTCGCGCTCAGCGTCCAGCTTGTCACGATGTGTTGGCGTGCGCTTATCACCCACGTGTACTTTGCCAAACGAGGGTGGGGGGGGTGATGCTTGTGGGCTACGCTTATCTTTCGGCGGGGAGAATCACGCTTTCGACCTTGGCCGGAACAATTGGGTTTAGTTGCAAGGCACATAAAGCTCACTTTCCTTATAGGGGAGACCCACGCTGAAGATGGCGCTGCATTGCCGGGCGCTGTCAGCCAATGTGGGGTGAAAACTGGTTACTCGGGTGTTGTCTCCTCCACTGTCCCTTTCAACCTGCCTTAAAAACGCGTTGCTTTGCTTGCACGTCGCACGTGTTCTGAACGTGTTTTTTGAGAGTTTCGCGTCGCGTGCGGTTATAATGTATACGCTTCTAGCCGTGTTTAATACGATCACCGCAATTGAAGATTTTTTTTTTTTGCGGTAGCAACTTAGTAAAAGGGCATAGTCTGCTCAGCCATGTAGCCGATGCGAAGCAAGTTGTAGCAGACGACGCCGTCCTCGTCAGAGTGAAGTGCGTTTCGCAAGTGAACGACGGCGCTGTTTACGACATGGAGTTAATGATGATGATATATGTGTTTTTTTTGGCGCAAGGGCCATTTGATGGCCAAAGAGCGCCAGTTCACGGGACAAGGAATGTGGACAATGATTGTGATTAGTGGCTGTATAAGCGCCATAAAATTCCTCGCGGTAACATGGCTAAAAACATACAAGTAATAAAATCATGACTATGCCGTGAAAGGTGTGCATGGTGTGAATAGGTGACAAAAGTTGGTGATAATGAAAAACGATGGTGGACATGTATGGCATTAGCACAAGTACCTCACACGTTAGTACCCTTGCGTGCAAGGGCCGTGAGGCAAGTGCTTTCCTGTGTAGCCACCGCAGCGAAAACCTCTCTGGAGAGGTTCGCGCTACGGAATGTCCGAGTATATGATATGAAAACTATGAATTTCTTTTAAAAACGCTAACAATGACTTATGACTAAAAAGCGGTTCACTACCGATGAACATTGCAGGGTGTAAAGGTATATGTTGTCGGTAGGGTAATAGAAAGTGTTGTTTTCTTGGAGTGTCCAATTGTTTGCACTAAATTAAAATGTGAAGAACTGTTAGTGCTTCACCAAATCTGTCACACAATGGTCGATCGCCACCGGACAAAAGATATGAGTGTGTCGTGTATGTGTGTCCTATCCAGAGCCTCGCTAATGTTACCTGTGTATGACGTGATTTTGATACTGGTGGCCAATGACCAAGGTGTGGCTTGGTAACGTGTAGTTTGTTTTGTATGTGTCTATCCCACTTGCTCTGCCAGTAGTCCCTGAGCTTTCGTTTGAGAGACGGCTTAAGATCAAGGTCCGGGATTGATATTGGTGTAGTGGCGATGCTTTCGTGGACGGACGCAGCAAGCTGATCCACCATCACGTTGCCTTGAATCTCACGGTGCCCTGGCACTCAGCACACTACAACATGTTGGTTGAGTGTGTAGACTGTGCATAAATGGAGTAACGTGAGACGAGGACAGCGTTTTTTTTGTTTTTAAGGCTGTGCAGAGCCGTTACCACACTGAGGAAGTCTGTAAAAATTACTGCTTTTGTATTTGTAATTGTTTGATGTGTTTAGCTGCCACAAGTATCACGTAAGCTTCCGCTGTGAAGATACTTGTGCCTGTATGTAGAGGGCCAGCGTCCGAAAAGGAAGGGCCAACAGCAGCATAGGACACAGAGGAGTTGGACTTAAAGGCATCTGTAAAGGACTCAGGACGCGTGTATTTGTGTTGAAGTTCCAGGAAGTATGTTCGGATATGGGCATTAGGCGCATGTTTAGTAACTTCTAGGAAAGACACATCGCAATCTATAGTCTGCCACTACCACGGTGGCGGGTTTGCTACACGAGCTATTAAACTGTCTTCAAGTGAGACTCCAGTGTCCTCAGCTAAACCCTTCAGGCGAACTGAGAAGGGCTGCCTCATCGAAGGCCTGTTTTGAAACAGAATGGAGCTCGACAAATCAATAATAGTAGAGTACCTTGTTTACACCCAACTTGTTTAAACAAGAAACCTTGTTTAAATCTAACTGAACCTGCCGCTCACAGATTGCTAGGTTGCATGACTTAAAGCCAAGCTGGATGTCATCGACATATGTGGAATAGAACATGTTACGGGGGATGGACAAGTGCAAGGAATTCATTTTAATAATAAAAAGTGTACAACTAAGTACACCACCTTGCGGTACTCCCGTTTTTCTTGCACAAGTGTTTGCGGAGAATACTGCCCACACGGACACGGAATTTCCGATTGGACAAGTAACTCTCGATTATGGAAAGCATTCTACCGCACACACCCAGGTGAGACAAGTCTCTTAATATGCCGAAATGCCATGTTGTGTCGTAAGCCTTCTCGATATCGAGAAACACTGAGAGGAAGTATTGTTTGTGGACGAAAACGTCTCGGATCTGTACCTCGATACGCACCAGATGGTCGGTGGTGGATCTACCCTCTCGAAACCCACATTGGTATTGGTCAAGCAGATTGTGTGTTTCAAGGAAATATAAAAGTCGGCGGTTTATCATTTTTTCAAAAAGTTTGCAAAGGCAGCTGGTTAGTGCAGTGGGCCTATAACTTGAAACAGAGGAAGGGTCCTTGCCCTGTTTCAAAATAGGGATAACAATAGCCTCTTTCCAGGAAGCAGGGATGGTGCCAGAAAGCCAGATAGCATTGTATAGAGAGAGTAAAAGTTTTCGCGTTTTGAGCGGCAGGTTTTTCAACATTTTATACGTGACACGGTCGTAGCCTGGGGCAGAATTACTGCAAGAGTTTAGTGATGTTTGTAGCTCAGCTAAGTTGATAGGTTGGTTGTATGCCTCATGATTTGTGCACATGTATTCTAGTTTCTGCTTTTTTTATCCTTGCTTTACATCTTTGGAAAGCTTCAGTATAGTGTGACGAGCAAGACGCTTGCTCGTAGTGTGCACCGATCAAGTTCGCCTGATCTTTCAGGCTGTCACCCTGTGTGTTTACGAGTGGGAGTGAGTGTACTTGTCTTCCTGCTACCCTACGAATTATGTTCCAGACTTTAGCCTCTTGTGTGTATGAACTTATCCCTGATAAAAACTTGCGCCAGTTTTCTCTTCTGGCCTGCCGACGCGTTCTTCTGCCTCGAGATTTTATTTTCTTAAAGCTCTCAAGGTTTTCCGCTGTCGGCGAGTTCCACAGCAACCTTCATGCCCTGTTTTGTTCTTTTCGCGCATTCTGGCACTCAGTGTTCCACCACGGGACATGCCGTTTGCCGGGCAGTCCAGATGTTTTTGGAATGCACTTGGCTGCTGCGTCAGTAAGAAAAGCCGTGAAGTACTGCACAGCTTCATCTATGCCTAATCCGCATATGTCAGTCCAACTTAAGTGAGTAATCTTCTGAAAGTGTTCCCAGTCGGCTTTGTTTAGGAGCCATTTGGGAACATGTGGAGGACATTCATATATTATTGGTGTACTCAAAACTAAAGGAAAATGGTCACTTCCGTATGAATTATTTATGACTTTCCACTGAAGTAATGGTACAAGTGAAGGAGATGCGATACTGAGGTCTATGGAAGAGTAAGTTTTGTTGGCAAGGTTATAGTATGCTGCCTCTTTTCTATTCAACAGACAAGCACCCGATAAAGTGAGGAATTATTCAATGAGCAACCTCGTGCATCACAGCGAGAGTCACCCCACAGACCATTATGTGCGTTCAGGTCCCCAAGGACCAGATAAGGTTCAGGTAGTTCGTCTATTAAAGACTGGAATTGAAGTTTTTCAAGACGGTGGTGCGGAGGTATGTACAAAGAGCAGACTGTGACAAGTTTGTTTAGAATAACTGCTCGGACAGCCACCGCCTCGAGGGAAGTTTGAAGGGGTAATTGTGTACATGCTATACCTTGACTAACTATAACCGCTACACCACCGCATGGTGGCATGGCATCATCTCTATTCTTTCGGAACATTACGTAGTTACGTAAAAAGTTTGTGTTGTTCGTTTTAATTGTGTCTCTTGTACACACAGCACTCTTGGATTGTGTTCATGGAGGAGCTCTTGTAAGTCATCGAGGTTTCGAATAAGGCCTCGGATGTTCCACTGTAGTATTTCTGTCTTCATATTTAAACAAGAGAGATGCTGCTGTGTGTACAAAGAGTATCCTGTGTTGGAGTGAGCTCGTTAATTCAGGTGGCAGGACGGTCGTCCGGCCCCGTTATTGGGTTTTTGTTTTTCTTGGCGCGCCGCTCTTTCGGTACCAAGGGTACCGTTGTATCCATTGCCTCCTCAGAGGCACTGGATGCCCGCACATGCGAGCTGGTGGTTTGGATTTTAGGCCTCGTCTGGTGAGGTGAGGCCTTGAGACCAGAGGCCTCAATTTGCTTGGAGATGGAGTAGACTGAACTACAACCGCCTTGGGGGCAGGCGCCACAGCCGATGGCTCGCTCTGCGCTGGCAGAAGGGGTGGCGAGGGCTGGTGCGGCGTTGCCCCATGACGCGCCCGCATCAGCATATGTTGTGCCATAAAATGGCGACACTCTTCGTCTTGCTTCTTTGAATGTGATATTTTCTTTGACTTTGAAAGTGATTATTTCTTGTTCTTTCTTCCAGTTAGGACACAAACGTGAATATGCGGCGTGTTCCCTATCACAGTTCACGCAGTGAGGCGTAGTAACACAGTTATCAGATGGGTGGCCGTGGCTACCACATCTTGCACAAGTCTCCTGACCCCGGCAGTTCTGCGAGCCATGACCAAATTGTTGACATTTATAACGCCGTCTTGGATTGGGAATGTAGGGACGGACAGAGTGTTTGATGTAGCCTGTGTCTATAGATGAAGGCAGTGTGCTAGACGCGAAAGTGAGTAATAAATGTTGGTAGGTATTTCTTTGTTGTCGCGTCTGATGACGATTCGTTTCACATCCGTGACAATTTGCTCTTTCCACCCTTCATGCAGTTCCTGTTCAGACATTTCAAGAAGGTCTGCTTCTGAAACAACTCCGCGTGTGGTGTTCATTGTTCTATGAAGTGAAACAGATACTGGGACATCACCAAATGCTACGAGACTGCCAAGGTTTTTCATAGTGATGTTTTTCAGGCAGCTCAAGAAGAAGGTCTTCACTAGCCATCTTTGTAACCTTGTATCCTGGGCCAAAGACTTCACTCAGAGATTTCACAACAACAATTGGAGATATTGCTGTGGCTTGTTTTGTTGGATTTTCACTGTGCACAACATGGAATTTTGGAAAGCATAGTCTGGGTTGGCTGAAAATTGATATTTCATCGGTGCGTCCCCTCCTAAGCGGAAGACAATCTAAAAGACGGGGAAATGCAGGTGTTCCCATAGTAGTGTACTTTTTTTCGGCAGCAATGGCGACCACCCACCATGGAGTCCACCAGGGGACTCTGAAGCACTTAATAGCATAAGGCTGCAGACGCCAGCCGTACATTGCCACTATAACCAAGTATAACTACTCAAGGTTGAGTAATTACACAAGGTTAACCCTTGCCACCAGGAACATTGGAAGTAAACAGAAGAGAGAAGTAGACAGGACAGACTAAAATGAGAGAGGTAAAGACGAAGTTGTATGGGAGAGAGACAGGAAAAGGTGACTGCCGATTTCCCTTGGGTGGGTCAGCCCAGCTGTGCCGTCTATGAGAAGCCGAGGCCAAAGAGGTGTGTTGCCTCTGCCGGGGGGCCTTAAAGGTCCAATCACCCAGCGTCAGCTCAACCGCCAGGATCCCCTTTTCCCCGGACACGGCAAAGCCACGCACGGCTAGACGTAGGAGGGAGCCGAAACCCCCCCCCCCCCCCGTTAGCTCGGGTCCGTGGTGTCGCTACACACCAAAACGCCTACTTGCGCAGGCGCCGCTGCGGGGGACGTGGAGTTATAGGCGAGTACAGCTTTCTATACGTTCATAATTATATACCTGTTTTATTTGGTTTGCTGTGTGTACTATGCACTATGTTTGTTACTGGACGCATGGGTAAGGCCACTTCTTGTGCTTTAGGTAGCGGTTCTTGCGCTGTGACTTCTATTAGTTGGGATACCATAATTTACTAACACCCATCCAAGTTTTCGTGCGGTATATACACAGCACTTCAAAAATAAAAGTTCTATTTAGGGCTTCTTTCTGAGCTACAACAAAAATTAACATCTATCTCGTGTGTGTTTCCTTGCATTATCACGGTTCTCATTGCAGGTACTTCGAGTTCACGAACAGCGTGCGTACCATCATGATGAGCGCCCAGCTTTCAGAGAAACCTTTTTTGTGTGTCTAATCTGCTGGGAAGAACACATTGCTATAAAGTCCTTTTATCTTGGTCACTATCGGAAATGCACCGTGTTGTACGGGCAGCACCTGCTCACTCAGTAACAACTTGTTCACTGTATCTGCTATTGCTAATGAATTTGGCTAACGGCTAATGCATTTTTTTTTCTTTTTTCGTAGTTGTCGTGGTCGTGCCCACTCAAGCAGGTGCTTTGCATCTCCAGCAGCATATGTAGTTGCATCGCTGGTGTCTCTAGCGGCTCTAAATCACTTGAAAGCGAGTCATAGACATAGAGCAAAACAGAGTTTCTCTTCATCTTGCATTGCTTGGTGATCTTGAGCAATACATTGCGGCTTAGTCTGCTCCACGAAATTTCGTGGTAATCTGGCTGCCTTCGCAGAATGACGCTTCCACCTAAGAGAATAAGCTTGTGGCCGTGATTAGATCACGCCGCTCACAACAACCTTTATACGTTGGAGTTCTTTTTTTATTCAGCTATTGTGCGGTGATCAACATTGAACATTTCTGTAGTGCACCAGATAATAATTTTTTATCATCTTCAATTGTAAAATGTACAAGAAGTCTGAAAATGACTATACCCGTTTAAGGGTTTTCCGTAATCTTGTAACGCCTTACATTCACAAAATAAAAAAGTACTGCATAAGAAATTAAGCTCTATGAAAACATGTATGATGGCAAAGTGCCCCATTAAAAAAACTAGCAATTGTGTCAATCTGTGTGCACAGAAACATTTCATACAAGAACTTCACGGAGATAGCTACGTATGAAAACTTATTGATTAAACATTTTGTCTGTTGCTTGAATCACTCTTCCTTTTTATGAACTATAAAAAAAGCAATGCACTTTTTCGGCGCACTGCTTTAATCCATTCCGGTCGTCTGCTTCTTCGTACGGTCTGTTTGGCAATCGGTAGAATTTCACTGGTGGAGTCGACTCCTTCGTGTTTGCATGGTTATTGTGACAGTTGACGACGCAGTAACAGTTCCTTCCTTTCTGATGGGTTGACATCGCGGAACGAGGGGTGTTTTACGTGCAGCACACATTTCGTAAATGCGTGTGAGCCAAAGGGAGCGAAAGGGTCGCTACACGCTACTATTATGCGCTTTTCTAGCAGGAAAATGGCAAGCGCTGGCGTCGGCGGGCAAACTTGAGAGGTTTTCCCCTATAGACCGGCGCCGTTTGAAAAAGAGTGCGCTTTTACACAGCGAAGTAACAACTGGGGTATTTTTACTTCGCACTTATACCTGTACCTGCGATCACGTTTGTGCGTAGTTTTTTGTTTTGTTTATATAGCTAGTTAGTGTCGAGCGGCAACACCCTCGTCCTGTGTATGTTGTTTTCGCGCATCATTTGTGCTTGAGCAGTGCGCTGCATGCTTCGATCTGCTTGCCTTTCTCAGCGTTACATTCCAAGTTGTAATTTCTTCACCCTTGCGGGGAAACTGTGACTGTCCTTAATTTCGAAAAACTGTGTCGTTACCACCAAGGGGTTGTCAGATTAGACGCTGATGGAAACTCGCCGAAACGACGGTGACGAGGGATCTTCGGAGGTCGACTCGTCACGCGCTTTCGTCTTTCGGCGCACGGCGAGTGCGCAGGCTGGTAGCTTTCGCGATTAGTCGATTAGTTCTGGCAACACGACGGCGCGTTGAATGCAATGCAATCAACGCGATAGCAAAAAATTATAATGTTATAAGAAGTAAGGCTGGCAACCAACTCTTTTGGATCTAATATCGCGAAACTTCTACAAAACGCTGGTGTGGGTAAATACGGCCGCTCCAGGGTGAAGTGCTTTTTTTCACACCATCCTTTCGCGTAGAAACTGCACCGATACTCGCTGAGATAGCAGCGCGCCAGTGATCGCGACCACCGTTAAAATCCAAGCTCATTATTGCCACTCAAGCGATCCCTCCCCCCTGCCCTACGCTGTTTCACACTTGTTCAAGACGGGTGGTTTACTTTGAACACTCGACAGCAGTTTTAACACACCAGAGATGTTATTTTATGCACTTTCCAGGCGATAGGAATGGGCCGACTCATTTGTTCTCTGCGAACGCTCTTGCGGCTTTACCCGCTCGTGCGAGTGCTCTTGCACTTTTACCCTTTTTGCTGACGACAAAAATGTCGTCAGCACACCCAGCGCTACTAATGCAGCAGTGTACAGTCGAGTAACCAAGATCATTCTCACCGACCAGAAACACCTACCTAGGTAGTTACAGCCTACCTTTGACCTGCCGGCATAACGAGCAGAGGTGTGATTCGCAGCGTCAGCACGGACTTCGACGACACTGCACTCAACGGCATGATAATACAACTGCGCAACTCAAGCCTACTGGGAGCACGCCACATCAAGGACCTGCAATGGTGATTCTGACAACGGGCTGAAAGTGTCCAACTACGTCTACTGTGGCCAAGTCGTCTACCGCTGCACGTTGTACAAGCGTCAAACCGACACCTGGCGCAACTGCGGCCAAGTAGGCCTCCGATAAGACGTGTGCCCAACTACTTTAGCCAAGGTATGCGCCCAGACACTTTAAAATAGTCAACTGGAACTTGTTTAGGCAAATACGCAAAAGAGACACCATCCATTACTCTTCCTTCACTGAACTCTTTACGAGACTACAACAGGAGGACGTAGAACTAGTTACCAAAAATATCTCTACAACACGCAACATCGACCACATGGAGACCCACCTTGCACATCTCCTGGAGGTTCAAAAAAAGTCTTCAGGACAGATGACAAATGCAAAAACTTAATCGTAGGCTACGAAAACGTATTGTACTGCTCAACTGACGAACAGAACAGTACAGTCCGATACTAGTACGCCAACAGTGGAATGAGGTGTGTAATTCGCTCGATGCACATATGAGAAAAGCACTCCAATGGGACTTTCTCAAGCACCTACTCAGAGACAAGCCCACCAAGTCAGAGCAACAGCTAACCTTCGATAGACTTTTACACAAAGTGCAGGGGCAGCAACTGGCAAATGCACAGATGTTATATGCCGCAATAACCCAGTATCTATGCGCACAACTAAGCTCGAATGAAGACTACCCACGTTAAGCTATTACCGCGCACAAATACGCGCGGTAATAGTAGAGCTCCACACTAACTGGCACGACACCGCTGCACGATGGTTCACTTACCGGTACTGTTAACACAGGTTGCATTCCTTCTCGGATCTGGATCATGGCTTTCAGTGCGCCATTCCTGCACTCATCTGTACGGGTCGACACTGTCTGCCTCGGTGGGCATTATCTCGCTTGGCGCTTGTTATATTCAGTTTCGGTTTTTACTTTGTGTTCTTTCACCTCCAGGGGGCACGTCTGTCCTTTATGTATATATTCGATGTGTTGCGTACAATAAACGTCTTTTTGTACGGTGGTGCTGGCGGTACTTCTTACGCCTTTCGCAAACACCACATTGGCGACGAGGATGGCATAAACACGTCAAGCTACCTTCAGCATCGAGTGTCGTCCGGGTCCGCCCCACCATGAGTTTCTCCGGCCTTGCTCCGCCGCCGCCGTTCCTCCCAACGCCCGGCCGGCCATCACTTCCATGGGAGGAGTGGGCGCAGACGTTAACAGTCTACCTTCTAGCGTCCGGAGCAGCTGAGTTACCACCAGCGCGACGCAAGGCCAATCTTCTGCATTGTTTGGGGGCGGAAGAGCAGCGTGTTTACCGGAATTTACCTGCAGGGTCAAATGCCACAGCACCAGCAAGCGCCGCAGCACCGGAAGTATAAGAGAAGCCTCCCGCGGCCGCTACTGACGAGTACGAGGCTGCACTCATCGCCTTACGGCAGCAGTTTTTCCACGTCGTGTAACGTCGTCGTCGAGGGTCATCGTTTCCACCACCGCAGCCAACACGCAGGCGAGTCCGTTGATGACTTTGTTGCTGCTTTACGGGAGCTCGTTTCGCATTGTTCGTTCGCTTCACAAGATGATGCTCTGCGGGACCGATTTGTTGCCGGCGTTGTATCCAACCGCGTACGTGAGCGGTTGCTGCTCGAGGGTTCCTCGCTTTCGTTCGAGAGCGCAGTGCGGATCGCTCTTCAGTTTGAGCAAGCAGCTGAAGAGCTCAAGAAATTTTCTGCTTCGGTCGAGCCTGTTACTGTACGGCGTCGTTTCCAGTATTCGCATTCTTTGCGAAAATTCAATTTCCAGCCAAAAGCGCATTTTCAGCAAAACTCTCCAAGCGCTAGCGGTACGCGTGCGCCGCAGGGGCCCCGCCCCCCTCGGCGAGACAGAGATAGCCGGTCCGTTTCACCACACTGTTCCCGATGCGGCTCGCGGAATCACCGCGCATCAGCGTCACAGTGCCCTGCGCAGGGAAAGAAGTGTTTGTTTTGCAGTATCAAGGGACACTTTCAGAAAGTACGCAACCGCAAGCGTCAAATGCTAGGCAGGATTCGTGAAGTTGGCATCGATGACGATGCTTTGTCAGAAGGAAGTTCTGAGCAAGTTTTGACTGTGCAGCATCCCGCTCGCAACGCAACTTACATACAAGTACGCGTAGCGGATGTCAAATAGTCATTCCTTGTTGACTCAGGGTCGTCTGCTTCAATTCTATCAGAGCAAGAATTTCACCAACATTTTCAAAGTGGTTTGCTCCTCCCAGCTCCGCATGTCACTTTGACTATTCGAAGCGCCCAATTTCCGTGCTAGGCTGTTTCCAGGCAGACGTTGAGTTTAAAGGGCGCTCTGCACCACTTTTTTTCTACATCGTTCGCCAAGGAACTTGTCTGATTGGCCTTAACGGCATTAAGGCCCTAAATCTTTGAACACAGGGCTCCACTCTTGAGTGCCTACACACGTCCGTTGCCCCGCCGCCACGTGTTAATGACCCGACCCTTTGTCACATTCCGATGCAGTCAATAGAGTAACCCAGGCAAGCAAACCTTCCACCAGCCTTGGAACACGACTTCCGTTCACTTTTCAGTCCTGAGTTGGGTCTTGCTAAGCGGTTCACGCATCGTGTCAAGATTCGGCAAGGCGTGCAGCCGGTATCCTCGAAGCTGCGCCATCTTCCATATTCACTTCGGGAACCAGTGTCAAATGAACTTCACAGGTTGCTGCGCCTTGACATCATCGAACGCATCGATGCTTCTGAATGGGTTTCGCCCATTGTTGTTGTTGACAAGAAAGATGGCACCATCAGGATTTGTGTTGACCTCCGGGAGCCTAACAAGGCTGTTGTACCAGACAGCTTCCCGTTGCCTCATACAGAGGAACTCCTTCATGCCTTGGTAGGCGCGACACACTTCTCAAAACTTGACTTGGCTTCTGCCTACCATCAGGTTCTTTTGCACCCTGACAGCAGGGACCTGACAGCCTTCATCACGCATGAAGGACTCTTTCGGTTCAAGAGAGTTTGTTTTGGGTTAGCTTCTGCCCCAGCGGCAATTCAGAAGATGATGGCCACAATTCTGAATGGCTGCCCTGGTGTGTTGTTCTACATTGATGACGTGATAGTCTTTGGGAAAAGTGCAGAACATCTTTTGCACATAACAAAGGTCTTGCAGAAAGTCTAGTACGCAGGCCTGAAATTGAACGACAAATGCCTCTTCGACGTTCCAGAACTTTCTTTCCTAGGGCATAAGGTCACTGCACAAGGTATTTCGCCGCTTCCAGAGAAAGTAGACTCGGCAGTTAACAGTCCAGTGCCAACAGATGTTGCTGCCCTCCGATCATTCCTGCGTCTTGTAGAATACTATTCCAAGTTTGTTCATCGCTTGGCCCAGGTGGTTGAGCCTATGCGCGTTCTGCTTCGCAAGAATGTGCCATTCATCTGGTTAGCCAAAGCAGACAACAGTTTCCGGAGGGTCAAGGAAATGCTTTCTTCAAGTATAGTTCTCTACATGTTCGATCCATCACTTCCAGTCATCGTGTAGACCGACGCTTCCGACTGTGGGCTAGGAGCCGTTCTGCAGCAGCGAAATGGCCATGAGCTCCGCACAGTGGCTTTCGCGTCTCGTACCTTGTCACCAGCGGAAAGAAAGTACTCGGTCGGCGAATGCGAAGCCTTGACATGCATTTGGGCGTGCGAACGATGGCACACTTACCTTGGGGGTCGCCATTTCAAGATTCGAACGGACCATCAAGCGTTGGTATAGTTGCTGTCTTCGCAAGGACGTGGCAGAAAGCCACTTCGAATTGCACGCTGAAATGCGCGACTCATATGCTACAATTTCACTGTCGAGTACCGCAAGGGGTCCACCAACACGGTGACAGATGCTCTTTCTCGGCTGCCAGCTCCTGCCGCGCAGGCACAGCTGGCTAAGGATGAAGAAATTGTGTCGTTGGTCGAGTCGGCTTGCGTGACGAAGGAAGAATTCAAGCAAGCCGTCCTCAACGATGGTTGTCTGCAAACGGTCAAGTCGATCGTGCTCGGTTCTTGGCCACCACAAAAGTCCATACCAGAGGAGGCACAACCTTTTTACTCTGTGCGCGAAAAACTTTCTGTTGTTGATGACCTTCTACTGCGTGCAGAACGCCTCGTTGTTCTGTCATCACTCACGGCTCAGCTCATCGCCGTTGCCCACGAGGCACATCCGGGCACCACGCGCACAAAGGCGCGACTTCGTGAGCTATTCTGGTGGCCACGAATGGACAAGCAAGCTGAATATGCCATGAAAAACTGTCACATCTGCCTGGAGGCAGATAAGTCTGCCAAAACATCGCCAGCGCCATTGCAGCCTATTGACTGGCCTGAAAGGCCATGGCAGAAACTGGGCCTAGACATTGTTGGCCCATTGAAACATGCACCTCACAATAGCCAATTTGCTATAACACTCGTCGATTACCATTCCGAATGGCCAGAGGTATATTTCTGCAGCGAAGTGGCCACAAGCACCGTGAAAGACTTCTTAACCAGTGTTTTTGCCCGTGAAGGATACCCGGAAGAGATTGTTTGCGACAATGGGCCGCAGTTCGCTTCGCGTGAATTTATAAGCTTTCTTCAAAACCGAGCCATCAAGCTGTCTCATTAATCTGTATATTACCCCCAGGCGAATGGGCAAGTCGAGAGGTTCAATCGAACTCTGAAGAACTTCATCCAGGTTTCACTCTTTGAAAGGAGACCTATCCGACGAGCAGTTACGGACTACATCTCTATTTACCGCTGTACTCCACAGGCTACCACTGGAGTTGCCCCAGAAGTTCTGCTGCGTGGGCGAATGCCCCGAACCAGATTGGATGTTGTGGGGTTTTCGGCACCAGCGTTTGCAAAAGACCCAGCAAAGGACGAGCACATCCTTCACGACGAGCACATTCTTCACCGTAGGTTCAAAAAAGGGGGAGAAATTTCTTCCACAACGCACCTAGAACAAAACAAGCGAGCGCCACTGCAACGTCTCGTGAGGCCGGCCGCCGGAGCTGCTGCAGCCGCAGAAGCATCCCTTTTGCTGTTGGCGCCGCTACCAGACCGCCGCGATTTTCATCGCGGCAGTGACCCCTCCGCTTCCATTGTTTGGCCCCGCGGACGACACACTTCCCAATTCTAGTACACTGTACTTAAACTATCAACATCGGTGGGTGTAGATAATTTAAACGCTAAGATATTGAAAAATACCCTACCGCTTTCTGGTGAAATACCATGCAGAATATTTAATCAATCACTGTCGACCGGACAACTACCTAAAAACTGGAAGATTGCAAGGGTTCTTCCGGTATTCAAAGCTGGAAAGAAAAATCAACCCGACAACTACTGCCCCATTTCCCTAACTTGAATTTCTTGAAAAATTCTAGAGCACATAATTGCATCGCACATCTACCGCCACTTGGAGACTAATGATTTCTTTTTCATAAATCAACATGGATTTCGTAAAAATATGTCATGTGATACGCAATTGTTTGAACTGTGAAGAAGAAAGAGCGTCGTTGGCAAGCAACATCGCCACCGCTTGGGTACTGGGTGCTGGGCTTCGCTCGCTCGGCTCGTGCTGATCATCGCCGGCATCTGCTTGACCGTTGCTCTTGCACGATCGTGTTTCTTCGTAGGACCACCGTCGCAACAGTCGTCAATAAACCCTCTTTCAATTGGTGGAGGTGCTGACATTCCCCGTCGCCTGAACCTGGGTGCTGCCATTCGCCGTCGCCTGAACCTGGAGCTGCGCAACCGAACGCTACCTCCCATCATGACTACCAACAACGCACAACCTGGCTCTTCCACTCCATCCCCCAGCAACCCCGGCGTTCTTCGTTTGCGAGAGCCCAAGGTCTTTAGCGGAGCTGATGAGACCGACGTGGACGACTGGTTCGCTAACTATGAACTGGTGAGCGCTAACAACAAGTGGGATGACGCGGACAAATTGACTTACGTCATCTTTTACCTCACTGACGTGGCCGAAATGTGGTATAATAACCACAAAAACGACATCACGACGTGGTCCATCTTTAAAACCTTGTTTGCTGACGTTTTTGGCCGACCCGCAGTCCGCAAGTCCAGAGCCGAACAACGCTTGCGGACTCGCGCACAAAAGCCAACGGAATCTTTCACCAGCTACATCGAAGACATTATTGGTCTTTGCAACCGTGTGAACACCACCATGCCCGAGTCGGAGAAGATTCAACACATCCTCAAAGGGATAAATGACGGTGCATATCAACTGCTCCTGGCCCGTAATCCTGCCACCGTTGCGGAACTTGTCACTTTGTGTCAGTTTCGACGAGTTGAGCAAGCAGCGCGCCCTGACTCGCCCATTTTCCTCACACGCTGACTCGCTCTCCAGTCTCACTTCTGTTCCCGACCACTCACCAACCCTGCAAGAGATTAAAGACTTTGTGCGTGAAGAAGTAGCTCGGCAACTGTCGTTGATTCCCTTCACGCAGCAGCCGCCGTCCTCTCGTCTGCCCTCACCACTCCGCGACGTTATTGCCGAAGAGGTAGCTCAGGCTGTTCCCGTCGCTGCCCACCAGCAGCCTGTGGCCATACCTGTTGCCCATGCGCCGGCTATGCAGGTGGTACGTAGCAGACCCCGACAGCAGCATTTGCCACCCATGTCTTCAGTCGCTCCCCACTCCGCCCCATTTTCGACACCTTGGGCCGCACCACGAGTCAGCAATTCCTGGCGCACTCCTGACAATCGACCGATCTGCTACGCCTGCGGTACTCCAGGACACGTGGCACGATATTGTCGCCGTCGCTTCCAACCACTCCGCGACGCTACTCGGCCGTTGCCGTATGACCCACAGCCCATGCACATACCTGCTCCCTATCCCTCACCGCAGTATGGATGCACTTTCCTGAGTCTCGGTCACACCAGCCTCAAACTCACTCTCCCCGCTCCCCATCTCCTCGCAGGCGATCACTGTCCCCAATGCGCCCTAGACCCGCTTCCTCCAACCGGGAAAACTGAACGCCGCAGTTCCAGAGGCAAGAACTGCGCCGTCGTCGAAATGCTCAAGTCCTCGCACTTCACCAGCTAACGTCGTCGCTATATCTGTCGATGGTGTTTCTACCTTTGCCCTCGTCGACACAGGTGCTGCCGTTTCTGTTATAGCCGCCCAGCTCTGCCGCTCCCTACGCAAAGTGACCACGCCGCTCTCTGGACTATCACTTCGTACAGCTAGCGCACAACAAGTTCGACCTCTTGGCACCTGTACGGCCCGCATATTCATCCAAGGCTCTATGTACGTTGTCGAGTTCATCGTCCTTTCGGTGTGCTCGCATGACGTTATCCTAGGGTGGGACTTTCTGTCAAATCATCATGCCATCATCGACTGCGCACGCGCTGAAGTTCATTTTTCGCTCCTGTGTGACGAACCTTTGCACGAAACCCTTGAGCGGTCGCCAAAACTTGTCGTGCGTGAGGATACTGAAATTCCGCCAGCCTCTCTTGCCGTTGTCCCGGTTTGCTGCGATGACTATAACGATGCTACAGTAATGTTTACACCTTCCGACATTTTCATGAGCCGCAGAGCAGTTTCCTTGCCTTTCGCTACACTCGACGTCACTGCGGGCCGAAGCAATATTTTCGTCCACAACCCCCTTTCTGCACCGCTTACGCTACTTGCCGGCGAATGTCTCGGTCGAGTGGAGTACCTCGATTCCTGTTTATTCCTTAACATGCCAGACGAATCGTGCAGTAGCGCCTCGACCGAACTTCGTGCCCTTTCCCCACTGGAGTGCTCATCGAGTGACACCTTCTCGAGTTCCATCGCCGACACCTTAAGTGCCCATGAACGCGCCGAGCTTCTTAATCTCCTCCAGCACTTCGCGAATTCATTCGACGTTTCTCAGCCGCAATTGGGTCGGACTTCCGCAGTGCACCACTACATTGACACCGGTTCGCACCAGCCATTGCGTCAAAGACCGTACCGTGTCTCTGCTGCAGAACGTCACGTCATCAACGACCAGGTCGAAGAGATGCTACGTAGTCGCGTTATTCGACCATCGCACAGTCCTTGGGCATCTCCTGTCGTTCTAGTTCGAAAAAAAGATGGATCGATTCGATTTTGCGTCGACTACCGGCGATTAAACAAGGTGACGCGGAAAGACGTCTATCCATTACCGCGCATAGACGACGCCCTTGACAGCCTACAAGGAGCCGAATTCTTCTCCTCCTTAGACTTACGATCTGGATACTGGCAGGTTCCTATGGCAGAAGCTGATCGCCAGAAAACTGCGTTCATTACACCAGATGGCCTGTACGAATTTAACGTAATGCCATTTGGTCTTTGTAATGCTCCTGCCACGTTTGAACGGCTCATGGACAACACACTGCGTGGACTGAAGTGGTCTGTGTGTCTATGCTACCTCGACGACATTGTCGTTTTCTCTCCCGATTTTCCTACGCATCTGCTTCGGCTCCAACTGGTTCTGACGTGTTTAACCAACGCTGGGCTCCAACTGAACCTTAAAAAGTGCCGCTTCGCCGCGCGAGAGCTGTCCATCTTAGGGCACATCGTCTCCAAGCATGGTGTTCGACCCGACCCTGCAAAACTGCGAGCAGTCGCTGAGTTCCCGAAACCTACAACACTGAAAGAATTACGCAGTTTTGTCGGACTATGTTCGTACTTCCGGCGCTTCGTGCGAAATTTTGCATCAATCATGTCACCACTGACCAACCTCCTACGCGGTGATGCAGACCTTTCATCATGGTCTCCTGACTGCGACGTCGCGTTTGCCACGCTCCGTAGTCTGCTAACATCTCCTCCAATTCTTCGGCATTTCGACCCAACAGCTGCAACGGAAGTTCACACAGACGCTAGTGGGGTTGGTCTAGGCGCCATTCTCGCCCAACGCAAGCCGGGCTACTCCGAATACGTCGTCGCTTATGCGAGTCGCACACTTACTAAAGCTGAGGCCAATTACAGCGTCACTGAAAAAGAGTGCTTGGCGCTAGTGTGGGCGCTTCGCAAGTTCCGCCCTTATTTGTACGGTCGCCCATTCGACCAGGTAACGGACCACCATGCACTTGTTGGCTCGCCACATTGAAAGACCCTTCTGGCCGCCTAGCTCGGTGGGCACTGCAAATCCAGGAGTACGACATTCGTGTCATCTATCGCAGCGGACGCAAGCATTCTGACGCCGACGCCCTGTCGCGTTCGCCTTTACCTCCCGACTCGGCCTGCGGAACCACTGGTATCTCCATCGCATCTCTCGACCTCGACTCCTTTACCAGTGAACAACACAAGGACCCGTGGATCGCTTCTCTTTTTAACTGTCTTTCTGGATCGTCAACCACTGCGGTACCACGATCTCTCCGACGTCAAGCTGCTCATTTCGCCATTCGTGATCGGCTACTACACCGACGCAACTACGCCCCCGAAGGTCGTAAGTGGCTCTTGGTTGTCCCGCGCAGCTTGCGATCACAAATCTGCGCTTCCTTTCACGACGATCCCCAATGTGGTCATGCCGGAGTTTTCAAAACTTACGAACGCATTCGCCATCGCTTCTACTGGCGCGGAATGTATAATTTCGTTCGAAAATTCGTTATGGGCTGTCCTGGCTGTCAACGTCGCAAATCACCGCCTTTCCACTCGTCCGGTGGGCTTCAACCGCTTCCGTGCCCTGCCAAACCTTTCGATCGGATCGGAATTGATCTCTATGGCCCTCTACCGACAACATCAGATGAAAATGGGTGGATTATAGTCGCTGTGGACCATTTAACACGCTACGCTGAGACCGCCGCCCTTCCAAGTGCTACTGCGCGGGACGTAGCATCCTTCATCCTTCATCGCTTCATATTACGACATGGTGCACCTCGAGAACTACTAAGCGATCGAGGTCGAGCCTTCCTATCAGAAGTCGTCACGTCTCTGCTTTCTGAATGCCATGTTGTTCATCGCAAGACCACGGCATACCACCCGCAGACTAACGGGCTCACGGAGAGATTTAACCGCACACTTGGCGATATGCTCGCCATGTATGTGACATCCGATCATACTAACTGGGATCGCATTCTTCCATTCATTACGTTCGCATATAACACCGCGGCACAGTCTACCACTGGATTTTCACCTTTCTTTCTTCTTTATGGACGCGAACCATCCCACACGATCGATACTCTCCTTCCATACCGTCCTGACGCATCCGAATGCCCATCTGTGTCCGAAGCTGCCCGAAATGCGGAAGAGTGCCGTGAACTCGCACGCACCTTTACGTCTCGAGAACAACAGCGCCAGAAAGAAAACAACGCCGACTCTTCACAAAGCCCCAGCTATTCCCCGGGATCACTTGTATGGCTGGCTGTTCCTTACTAAACCCCCGGCATTTCCTCAAAACTCGTTCCAAAGTACGAGGGCCCATACCGCGTTTTGGAGCAAACCTCGCCGGTGAATTTTCTCATCGAGCCACTTTCCCCATCTGACGACATGCGCCGGCGTGGACGTGACATCGTCCGCGTCGCCCGCCTTAAGCCATATTATAGCCCTCTGCCTCCAGACTCTTAGGTCGCCAGGATGGCTCTTTTTCGGCGGGGGCAAATTGTGAAGAAGAAAGAGCGTCGTTGGCAAGCAACATCGCCACCGCTTGGGTACTGGGTGCTGGGCTTCGCTCGCTCGGCTCGTGCTGATCATCGCCGGCATCTGCTTGACCGTTGCTCTTGCACGATCGTGTTTCTTCGTAGGACCACCGTCGCAACAGTCGTCAATAAACCCTCTTTCAGAACTTACTATTAACTTGCACTTTAAGATGGGCAACAATCTACAAACCGATAGTATTTTCTTGACTTTTTCAAAGCTTTTGACCAGGTCGCCGATTGTTAATTGTTTTCCAAACTAAATTCCCTCGGACTTGAATCTGCTAGCTTATCTTGGATTAGAAATTTCTTATCTCGCCAACAATTCACCGTAATTAATTACTGTGTTTCTCCCTTAGCTGATGTAACTTCCGGAGTCCCTCAAGATAGCGTTCCAGGCCCTTTACTCTTCCTTATTTACATTAATGACCTGCCCAACAATATTTCCTCAAGCATCAGGTTGATCGCCGATGAATGTATCATTTATACAAAAATAACATCTCCTGAGGATCACCACATCCTGCAAAGTTACATTAACCTTATAAATATGTGGTGTCGAAAATGCCTCATGGTATTGAACTCCGGAAAATCTAAACTCATTTCTTTCACCCGCAAACAATGGAACTCTGATTTTCCTACGTCATTAACAGCTCTGTCATATCTCGTGTTCAGTCATTCAAGTATCTAGGGATAAACTTGACTCACAATCTTTCATGGTGCCCTCACATTACCGCTCTCTGTGCTAAAGCATCGTAAACGCTTGGATACACTTGTTGATGATGTGTGGCGCTTTATGGCGCAAGGGCCAATTGATGGCCAAAGAGCGCCATTTCAATGAGTATAGAGATGTGGACAATTATATGTTGCGTGGCTGTATAGGGGCCTTAAAATTCCTCGCAATAATGCGGGTAAAAACATAATTATTAAAGACATGACAGTGACGTGATATGCATAGTAACAAGGGTGACAAAGGTTTTGACAATAGAAACGTGTAAAAATATTTGGCACTAGCACAAGTGCCTCATCAGCGCCCTTGTGTCCAAGGGCTGTGAGGCAAGTGCTTTCTTGTATAGCCGCCGCAGCAAAAACCTCTCTGCAGAGGTCGTGCTACGGGATGCCCGGGTATACGATATCAAAACTATGAATGTCTATTAAAAACGCTAACAATGATTTGCGACTAAAAAGCGGTTCCCTACCGACGAACATTGCAGGGTGTAAAGGTATATATTGTCGGTAGGGTAATGGAAAGTGCTGTTTTCTTAGAGTGTCCAATTGTTTGCACTGAATTGGAATGTGGAGAACTGTTAATGCCTCACCACATTTGTCACACAATGGTGGATCGCCACCGGACAAAAGATGTGTGTGTGTGTCGTGTATGTGTGTCCTATCTTGAGTCTTGTTAGTGTTACCTCTGTTAGACGTGATTTTGATACTGGTGACCAATGGCCAAGGTGTGGCTTGATAACGTGTAGCTTGTTTTGTGTGTGTCTATCCCACTTGCTCTGCCAGTAGTCCCTGAGCTTTCGTTTGAGAGACGGCTTAAGATCAAGAGGCGAGATCGATATGGGTGTGGTGGAACTGATTTCGTGGACGGATGCAGCGAGCTGATCCGCCCTCACGTTGCCTTCGATCTCGCGGTGCCCTGGCACCCAGCACACTACAACATAGTGTGAGTGTGTAGAGTGTGCACAAAATGGAGTAGAGTGAGATGAGAACCGGGTTTTTTTTTGTTTTTTAAGATTGTGCAGAGCCGTAACCACACAGAGGGTCCGTATAAATTACTGCTTTTTGTATTTGTGATTGCTTGATGTGTTTAGCCGCCACAAGTATGGCGTAAGCTTCCGCTGTGAATATACTTGTGCCTGGATGTAGGGGGCCAGCATCCGAAAAGGATGGGCCGACAGCAGCGTAGGAAACAGAGGAGTTAGACTTGGAGGCATCTGTAAAGAACTCAGGACGTGTGCATTTGTGTTGAAGTTCCAGGAAGTAGTTTCGGATATGGGCAATAGGTGCACGTTTTGTAACTTCTAGGAAAGACACATAGCAGTCTATAATCTGCCACTGCCACGGTGGCTGGCATACTGCAGGAGTCATTAAACTGTGTTCAAGTGACACTCCAGTTCCCTCAGTTACGCCCTTCAGGCGAACTGAGAAGGGCTGCCTCATAGAACGCCTGTTTTGAAACAGAACAGAGCTCGACAAATCATTAATAGTGGAGTAGGAAGGGTTCTTTTTGTCTGCTTTCACCTTAAGAAAATATACAAAGGACATGTAAGTTCGTTGTAGATGAAGCGACCATTCTTTTGACTCAACGTAAAGGCTTTCTACAGGACTGGTGCGAAAAGCACCTGTAGAAAGGCGGATGCCCAAATGGTGCACGGGATCCAGCATCTTCAAAGCACTTTGATTTGCAGACTGATAAACAATGGCCCCATAATCTAAGCGTGTGCGAATGAGGCTCCTATACAAATTCAAGAGACATTGCCTGTCGCTACCCCATGTAGTACGTGACAACACTTTCAGAACACTCATGGCTTTTATACATTTTGTTTTTAGATACTTAATTTGCGGTACGAAGGTCAACTTGTTGTCCAAAATTAGGCCTAAGAATTTATGCTCGGCATTAACAGACAGACGTTGACCATTCAATTGAATGCCAGGTTCTGGGTGCATACCTATCTTTTGGGAGAACAAGACACATGTGCTTCTTTGTGGGTTCAGTCGGAATCCATTTTCTTCTGCCCATTTAGAGACCTTGTTCAAAGCTAGCTGAACCTGCCGTTCACACATTGCCAGGTTGCATGACTTAAAGCCAAGCTGGACGTCATCGACATATGTACAACAGAACATATTACGGGGGATGGAAAGATGCAAGGAATTCATTTTGATAATAAAAAGTGTACAACTAAGTACACCGCCTTGCGGTACTCCCGTTTCTTGAACAAATAATTGGGAGAGAACACTTCCGACACGCACACGGAAAGTCCGATTGGACAAGTAACTCTCAATTATGGAAAGCATTCTACCGCGCACACCCAGGTAAGACAAGTCTCTTAATATGCCAAAACGCCATGTTGTGTCGTTAGCCTTTTCGATATCAAGAAACACAGAAGAAAGTATTGTTTGTGGACGAAAGCGTCTCGGATCTGTGCCTCGATACGCACCAGATGGTCGGTGGTAGATCTACCCTCTCGAAACCCACATTGGTATTGGTCAAGCAGATTGTGTGTTTCAAGGAAATATAAAAGTCGGCGGTTTATCATTTTTTCAAAAAGTTTACAAAGGCAGCTAGTTAGTGCAATTGGCCTATAACTTGAAACACAGGAAGGGTCCTTGCCCTGTTTCAAAATAGGGATAACAATGGCTTCTTTCTAGGAAGTAGGTATGGTGGCAGAAAGCCATATAGAATTGTATAAAGAGAGTAAAGTTTTTCGTGTTTCAAGCGGCAGGTTTTTCAACATTTCATACATGACATGGTCGTGGCCTGGGGCAGAATTACTGCAGGAATATAGTGATGTTTGTAGCTCAGCTAAGTTGAAAGGTTGGTTGTATGCCTCGTATTTTGTACAGTTGTATTCCAGTTTCTGCTTTTCGATTTTTGCTTTATTTTTGAAAAGCTTCAGTATAGTGTGAGGAACTAGAGACCTGCTCGAAGTGTGCACCGAGGAAGTTCGCCTGATCTTCCAGGCTGTCACCCTGTGTGTTTACGAGTGGGAGTGAATGTACTTGTCTTCCTGCTACTCTACCAACCATGTTCCAGACTTTAGCCTCTTGGGTATATGAATTAATGCCCAATAAAAACTTGTGCCAGCTTTCTCTTCAGGCCTGCCGACGCGTTCTCCTGGGCTGAGACTTCATTTTCTTAAAAGTGGCAAGATTTCCGGCTGTCGGTGAGTTCCGAAGTACCCTCCATGCTTTGTTTTGCTGCCTGCGTGCATTTTGGCACTCTGAGTTCCACTATGGCACACGTCATTTTCGATGATGTCCAATCTTTTGTGGTATGCTTTTTGTTGCTGCATCGATCAGAGACGCTGTAAAGTAGTCGACAGCCACATCAATGTCTAAAGTGCATATGTCGCGCCAATTGATATGTGTGATGGTATAAAACTGTTCCCAGTTGGCTTTGCTTAATAGCCATCTTGGAACCTGGGGCGGGCATTCAGTTGATGTAGGTGTGCTCAAAACTACGGGAAAACGGTCACTTCCGTAGGTATTAGTGATTACTTTCCAGTGAAGTAGAGGCACAAGCGATAGAGATACTATGCTTAGGTCTATTGAGAAATAGGTATTGTTAGCGAGGTTATAATAGGTTGGTTCTTTCCGATTCAGGAGACACGCGCTTGAAGAGAGAAGAAACTGTTCAATCAGTCGACCTCGGCCGTCACAACGACAGTCGCCCCATAGCCTGTTATGTGCATTAAAGTCCCCTAGAACAAGATAGGGTTCAGGAAGTTCATCCATCAAAGACTGGAATTCATGTTTGCATAGTTGAATATGTGGAGGTATGTATATAGAGCAAACGGTGACAAGTCTGCCTAGAAGCACCACTCGAACAGCCACTGCCTCAAGAGACGTTTGGAGTTTCAAGTGTTTACATGCTAAACCTTGCTTAATTATAACAGCTACACCTCCAGATGATGCCACGGCATCATCACGGTCCTTTCGGAAAATAATGTAACTGCATAGAAAGTTGGTGTGTTTAGGTTTTAAGTGTGTTTCCTGTACACACAACACTTTTGGTGAGTGAATGTGTAGAAGTTCTTGGACATCGTCGAGGTTTGCGAGAAGGCCTCTGACATTTCATTGTAGAATCTGTGTTTCCATATTTGATTGAAAGTGGTGACTGTGTGTACGAAAATGAAGTTGCTGTTCAAGTGAGAAGTTGTAACTTAAGTAGCAGGGCCGTTGTCGGGCCCTGTTATTGGTTTCTTGGTTCTTTTAGCGCGCTCTACGGAGCCACGCCGCGTTTCCGGCACCTGAGGTACCGTGTTTGTGTCCATTGCCTCACGTGAAGCACTGGACGCCCGCGTACGCGAGCTGCTGTTGCGTATTTGCGACCTCACCTGGTGAGACGTGGTCGGTCGACCCGACGACCCTGGAGTCGCCTGAGTCTCTGGCTTGGTAGGTGGAGCAGGCTTGGCTGCTTCCACCATGGGGGCGGCCACCACACCCGATGGCTCACTTTGCGTGGGCCTAGGTAGTGGCGGAGGGTGATGCGACGCTCCCCCTGACGCGCCGCATAAGCGTAAGTTGTGCCGTGAAAAGCCGAACACCTTCAGCGTGCTTCCTTGAAGGAGATATTTTCGCAAATCTTCAGTGTGATAATGTCTTTTTCTTTTTTCCACTGAGGACAAGAACGTAAATATGATGCGTGGTCTCCGTCACAGTTCACGCAATGTAGGGTTTCATTACAATTGTCAGAGATGTGGCCTTGGGCACCGCATTTCACACAAGCAGGTCAACCACGACAGCTCTGAGAGCCATGGCCAAACCTTTGACACTGGTAACATCGGCAGGGGTTTGGTATGTAGGGTCTGATCGGTGTCTTTATATAGCCAGCTTCTATTGCTTGTGGTAGTTCACTGGTGGCAAAGGTCAGTACCAAGTGTTTCGTGGGGGTTTCCTGATTTTCCTTCGGATGACGATTCGCTTCACATTGGTCACATTCTGTTCTTTCCAGCCCTCGAGGAGTTCAGCCTCCGTCAGGTCAAGGAGGTCTGTGTCAGAAACAACTCCACACGCAGAGTGCATGGATCGATGAGGTGTTACGCTAATGGCGATGTCGCCGAATGTTGCAAGGTTCTTTAGTTGGTCAAATTGTGTTTTGTCACGGAGTTCTAAAAGAAGGTCACCACTAGCCATTTTTGTAACTTTGTAGCCAACACCTAATGCGGCTGTCAGGGACCGCGATACTATAAATGGGGACACTGTTCTGGCTGTTTTGTTGGGCTTCTCACTGTTTACACCATGATAACGAGGGAATACTTCTTTGGGTCGGCTGAAAAAGGAAAATTCTTCGGTGCGTACACGCTTTGAAGCGGCACGATCATTGAGGAGTGGAAAGCTTTTCTGCATAATAGAGGAATGTAATTCAGTAACAATGGCGGCCACCCACCACGGAGCCCTACGAGGGGACGCTACAAGGTTCATGAAATGAGAAACATGCAGACGCCAGCCGTACACCGCTACGATAACCTAATGCGCGTAGGCCAAGGTTGGCTAGTTGCACAAGGTTAACCCAAGCCGCCCATGAAAATGGGGAAGTAACAGAAGAAATTAGGAGACAGGATAGATTTAAAGAGGAGAAAAGACGAAGGTGTGGGGGAGAGAGAGATAGGAAAAGGCGACTGCCGATTTCCCCTGGGTGGGTCAGCCCAGGAGTGCCGTCTACGTGAAGCCGGGGCCAAAGGGGTGTGTTGCCTCTGCCGGGGGGCCTTAAAGGTCCAATCACCCAGCGTCGGCTCAACCCCCAGGATCCCCTTTTCCCCGGACACGGCAAAGCCACGCACGGCTAGGCGTGGGAGGGAGTAGAAACTCCCCCGTTATCTCGGGTCCGTGGTGTCGCTACACACCAAACGCCTACTTGCGCAGGCGCCCCTGCGGGGTGGATACACTTGTCGTAACCTCCGTAAATCGCCACCTAACATTCGCAAGTTAGCGTACCTTACCTTCATTCGCCCGCAGTGTGATTCGCGTCACCTATTTGGTCCCCTTATCAAGACTACATAATTACTAACTTGGAGCTTGTTCAAAACCATGCCGCTCGTTTTATAACCGGAAATTACGAAAGAAAATCCAGTATCACTAAAATAAAACAGGAACTTTTGCTGCACCCTCTTCAGGTTCGCCGGTGTGTTTCCTTTTTATGCCTGCATCATGGATATCTTAAAAACACCAGGCCTCATTCTTTCCCATTGAAAACCCCGCAGCGCATGTCTAGGCGGCTCCATAATGGTGGCAGTTTCGAGCGCATCTTCGGCAACACAAAAGCGTTTAATTGTTCTGCACTCCCACACGCCATCCAGCTTTGGAATGATCTCCCCTGTGATATCATGATGATGATGATGATGATATATGGTGTTTTTTGGCGCAAGGGCCAATTGTTGGCCAAAGAGCGCCAGTTCATCTTACTAAAAAATGGACAATGATTGTGATAAGCGGCTGTATAAGGGCCATAAAATTCCTCGCGATAAGACGGGTAAGAACATACAAGTAATAAAATCATCACCATGCCGTGAAAGATGTGTGTGGTGTGAATAGATGACAAAAGTTGGTGATAACAAAGACGATGGTGGATATGTATGGCATTAGCACAAGTGCCTCACCCGTTCATACCCTTGCGTCCAAGGGCCGTTAGGCAAGTCCTTTTTTGTGTAACCTGCACAGCAAAAACCTCTCTAGAGAGATCGTGCTACGGAATGCCCGGGTATATGATATGAAAATCATGAATTTCTTTTAAAAACGCTAACAATGATTTATGACTAAAAAGCGGTTCCCTACCGACGAACATTGCAGGGTGTAAAGGTATATGTTGTCGGTAGGGTAATGGAAAATGTCGTTTTCTTAGAGTTTCTAAGTATTTGCATTGGATTAACATGTGAAGGACTGTCAATTTTTCACCACATCTGTCACACAATGGTGGATCGCCACCAGACAAAAGATATGTGTGTGTCGTGTATGTGTGTCCTATCCTGAGTCTCGTTAGTATTACCTCTGTATTACGCGATTTCGATACGGGCAGCCAATGACCAAGGTGTGGCTTAATATCGTGTAGTTTGTTTTGTGTGTGTGTATCCCACTTGCTCTGCCAGTAGTCCCTGAGGTTTCGTTTGAGAGAAGGCTTAAGATCAAGGGCCGGGATTGATATGGGTGTAGGGGCAGTGCTTTTGTGGATGGATGCAGCGAGCTGATCCGCCCTCACATTGCCTTGAATCTCACGCTGCCCTGGCACCCAGCACACTACAACATGTTGGTTGAGTGTGTAGAGTGTGCATAAAATGAAGTAAAGTGAAACGAGGACAGGGTTTTTTTTTGTTTTTAAGGCTGTGCAGAGCCGTTACCACACTGAGGGAGTCTATAAAAATTACTGCTTTTTGTATTTGTAATTTTTTGATGTGTTTAGCTGCCACAAGTATCGAATAAGCTTCCGCTGTGAAGAAACTTGTGCCTGGATGTAGAGGGCCAGCATCCGAAAAGGATGGGCCAACAGCAGCGTAGGACACAGAGGAGTTAGACTTAGAGGCATCTGTAAAGAACTCAGGACGTGTGTATTTGTGTTGAAGTTCCAGGAACTATGTTCTAATATGGGCAATAGGCGCATGTTTAGTAACTTCAAGGAAAGACACATCGCAATCTATAGTCTGCCATTGCCACGGTGGAAGGTATGCAACAGGTGCCATTAAACTGTGTTCAAGTGAGACTCCAGTTTCCTCAGCTAGACTTTTCAGGCGAACTGAGGGACTGCCTCATCGAAGGCCTGTTTTGAAACAGAATGGAGCTTGACAAGTCATTAATAGTAGAGTATGAAGGGTGCTTCTTATCTACTTTCACCTTAAGGAAATAAGCAAAGGACATGTAAGTTCTCAGCAGATGAAGCGACCACTCATTTGACTCAACATAAAGGCTTTCTACGGGGCTGGAGCGAAAAGCACCCGTAGAAAGGCGGATGCCCAAATGGTGCACGGGGTCCAGCATCTTCAAAGCACTTTGTGATGCAGACTGATAAACAATGGCCCCATATTCTAAGCGGGTGCGAATGAGGCTTCGATACAGATTCATGAGACATTGTCTGTCACTACCCCACGTAGTACGTGACAACACTTTTAAAACATTCATGGCTTTTAAACATTTTGTTTTTAGATACTTGATGTGCGGTACGAAGGTCAACTTGTTGTCCAAGATTAATCTTAAGAATTTATGCTCCGCATTGACAGACAGACGTTGACCGTTCAATTCAATGTCGGGTTCTGAGTGCATGCCTCTCTTTCGGGAGAACAAGACACACGTGCTCTTTTGTGAATTCAGTCGGAAACCGTTTTCCTCTGCCCATTTGGAGACCGTGTTTAAACCTAACTGAACCTGTCGCTCACACATTACCAGATTGCAAGATCTAAAGCCAAGCTGGACGTCGTCGACATATGTACAATAAAACATATTGCGAGGGATGGACAAGTGCAAGGAATTCATCTTGATGAGAAAAAGTGTGCAGCTAAGTACACCACCTTGTTGCACGCCTGTTTCTTGGACGATAGTTTGGGAAAGAACCGTGCCCACTCGGACACGGAATGTCCGGTTTGACAGGTAACTTTCGATTATGTGAAACATGCTTCCGCGCACGCCAAGGTGGGACAGGTCTCTTAGAATTCCGAAACGCCATGTTGTATCATAGGCCTTTTCGATATCGAGGAATACAGAGAGAAAATATTGTTGATGGACGAAGGCGTCCTTGATCTGTGCCTCGATACGAACAAGGTGGTCTGTGGTGGATCTACTTTCTCGAAACCCGCACTGAAATGGGTCGAGCAAATTGTTTGTTTCAAGGAAATGTACAAGTCAGCAGTTTATCATTTTTTCGAAGATTTTGCACAAGCAGCTTGTGAGTGCAATAGGCCTATAACTCGAAGGTAAAGAAGGGTCCTTGCCCTCTTTCAAAATGGGAATTATAATAGCCTCTTTCCAGGAGTTAGGGATAGTGCCAGAAAACCAGATAGCATTGTACAAACAAAGTAAGGTTTTTCGTGTTTAGATCGGTAGGTTTTTTAACATTTCATAAACGACACGGTCAGAACCAGGGGCAGAAGTACTGCAGGAGTTTAGGGACATTCGCAGCTCAGCTAGACTGAACGCTTGATTATATGCCTCGTATCCAGTGCATTTGTGTTCGAGTTTCTGATTTTCTATTCTTGTTCTGTATTTTTGGAAAGTTTCAGTATAGTGGGATGAGCTGGACACCTGTTCGAAGTGTGCACCGAGGAAGTTTGCCTGATCTTCCAAGGCGTCACCCTGACTGTTTACGAGTGGAAGTGTGTGTACTTGTTTTCCTGCTATCCTAGCGATCATGTTCCAGACTTTAGCTTCCTGTGTGTATGAATTGATCCCTGACAAAAACTTCTGCCAGCTTTCTCTTCTGGCCTGCCGACGCATTCTCCTGCCTTGAGACTTTATTTTCTTGAAGGTGTCAAGATTTTCGGCTGTCGGTGAGTTCCGAACCAGCCTCCAAGCTCTGTTTTGCTGTTTGCGCGCGTTTCGACATTCAGAGTTCCACCATGGCACACGCCGTTTTCCAGGGTGTCCATTTGTTTGTGGGATGCATTTTGTTGCAGCATCAATCAAAAATGTTGTGAAGTAGTTGACAGCAACATCAATGTTAAAAGTACTTATGTCATTCCAACCTAGACGAGCGATGGTATAAAAGTGTTCCCAGTCGGCTCTGTTTATGAGCCACTTGGGAACACGTGATGGACACTCAGTTACTGTATTTGTGCTCAAAACTATGGGGAAGTGGTCACTTCCGTACAGATTACTGACGACTTTCCACTGGAGTAGAAGCACAAGAGATGGGGATACTATGCTTAGGTCTATGGAGGAGTAGGTGTTATTGGCGAGATTATAATAGGTTGATTCTTTTCGATTTAGGAGACACGCGCTCGACGAGATAAGGAACTGTTCAATCAGTCGACCTCGCGCGTCATACCGAGAGTCCCGAGAGTCACCCCATAGCCTGCTATGCGCATTAAAGTCTCCAAAGAGAACATAGGGCTCCGGAAGTTCATCAATTAAAGAGTGTAAATCACGTTTTTGCAGCTGATAGCTAGGAGGAATGTAGATAGTGCAGATTGTGATCAGTTTATCAAAAAGAACTGCTCGAACAGCCACTGCCTCAAGGGATGTTTGGAGTTGTAAGTGTGTGCATGCAATTCCTTGATTCGCAATGATGGCAACACCTCCGGATGATGTCATAGCATCAACACGGTCCTTTCGGAAAATAACGTATTTACGAAGAAAATTTGTGTGTGTTGAATTAATGTGTGTTTCTTGTACACACAGCACTTTTGGTAAGTGTTTGTGTAAGAGTTCTTGGATGTCGTCAAGGTTTCTGAGAAGGCCCCTGACGTTCCATTGTATAATTTGAGTGTTCATGGTGAATGTAAATTGTGCTGTGTGTACGAAAAGCAAGTGGCTGTTTAGACAGGGAGTTTGAGTTCACTTAACAGGGCCGTCACCAGGCCCTGTTACCGGCTTTTTTGTTTTCTTGGCGCGCTCCAAGAAGCCACGCCGCTCTTTCGGCACCAAGGGTGCCGACGTATCCATTGCCTCCTCGGAGGCACTGGATGCCCTCACGTGCATGCTGCTAGTTCGAATCTCGGGCCTCGCCTGGTGAGGTGGGGCCTTGAGACCCGAGGACTCTGGAGTCTCCGGTCTCTGTTTGGGAGTAGGCGGTGTAGCCTGGGCTACAACCGCCATGGGGCAGGTGCCACAACCTCCGGCTCGGTGTGCGCGGGCCGAAGGAGTGGCGAGGGCTGGATCGGCGGTGCCCCCTGACGCGCCGCATCAGCGTATGTAGCTCCATAGAATGGAGCGACTCTTCACCGTGCTTCCTTAAATGTAATGTTCTCCTTCACCTTCAACGTAATTATTTCTTTTTCTTTTTTCCAGTATGTGCAGGAGCATGAATATGCGGCATGGTTTCCTTCGCAGTTTACACAGTGTGGCGGTTGTTTGCAGTTCTCAGACACGTGGCCCAGGACTCCACATTGTGCACAAGTCTGGCGACCGCGACAGGTTTTAGAGCCATGGCCATACCTCTGGCATTGGAAGCAACGACGAGGGTTTGGTATGTACGGCCTGATAGATGTCTTTGTGTACCCTGTTTGAATAGATTCCGGTAGTTTACTGGATGCAAATGTGAGTGTTAGGTGTTTTGTCGGTGTTTCCTTATTATCTCTTCTGATGATGATTCTCTGTACATTAGTGACCTTTTGGCTCTTCCACCCCTCCAAACGTTCAGTCTCAGTTAAGTCAAGTTAGTCCATGTCAGATACCACTCCGCGAGTTGTGTTCATTGATCTATGTGGTGTTATGGTTACTGGTATGCCACCGAAATCTGAAAGACGGTCTAGCTTTTTAAATTGTTCTTTGTCACGGATTTCGAGGAGAAGGTCTCCACTAGCCATTTTGGTTACCTTGTATCCTGTGCCAAGAGTTTCGGTAAGACATCTAGAAACCAGGAAAGGAGAAACGGTTCTGGCTTGCTTTCCAGTTTTCTCACAGTGAATGAAGTGGAAATGGGGAAAAGTTTCTGTTGGCTGGTTAAAAAAGTTAATATCATCGGTGCGTACCCGCTTTAAGCCGGTACGATCAGACAGAAGAGGGAATGCTCCATGCATGCCGGTCTTATTTTTGTTCAGCAGCGTTGGCGGCCACCCACCACGGAGCCCAACAAGGGGACGCTGCAAGTTTGCAGGTGCTGAAAGCTTGCAGACGTCAGCCGTACAACACTGCCATAACCCAATGCGCCTAGACCAAGGTAGGCTCTTTGCACAGGGTTAACCCTTGCCGCCAGGAAGAATGGAAGTAAACAGAAGAGAGTAGACGACAGGACAGATAGATAGTGAGAGATAAAGACGAAGATGTAGGCAGAGAGAGATAGTAAAAGGCGACTGCCGATTTCCCCTGCGTGGGTCAGCCCAGGGGTGCCGTCTACGTGAAGCCGGGGCCAAAGGGGTGTGTTGCCTCTGCCGGGTGGCCTTAAAGGTCCAATCAACCAGCGTCGACTCAACCCCTAGGATCCCCTTTTCCCCGGACACGGCAAAGCCACGCGCGGCTACGCGTGGGAAAGAGTAGAAACTCCCCCGTTAGCTCGGGTCCGTGGTGTCGCTACGCACCAAACGCCTGCTTGCGCAGGCGCCCCTGCGGGGACAATACCAGCCTAAAACTGATTATGAAAACTCGAGGAAAGGTTGAGCTTGATTTGTGAACACTGGCCTATTTCTTAATTTAGCGAAAGCTTTAGATACTGCAAACTACACTGATATGCTCCACGAGATTCAAGAAGCAGGATTAGGCTGCCGATTTTGCGAATACGTCCGCTCTTTTTTGAGGGCCAGAACTGCCACACTTAAAGCTGAAGACCTCATCTCACACACCTACAACTTAGGCCCGCACGGCACTCCACAAGGGTCAGTGCTCTTATCTTTTCAATTTAGCCCTCCGAAAATTTCACAAATGCTGAAACACATCGAAGGCGTAGAACACACGTTCTAGGCCGACGATACTACTGTTTGGTGCACTGGAGGCAGCGACAGAGAAATCCAAGCATGCCTTCAGGATGCAGTCAATACAGTAGAATATATTTTTAATCCCATGGGTATCCGACTCACGATATCTAAGTGCGAGTTGCTCCTTCTACCACCACAACATGGCCGCAATAACGGCAAACCAATCATACACATCTCTACAATGAACGGCTTGAAATTTGACATCACTTGAAAATGCACAAAACGAGTACTTGGTCTACCCATGAAGACAAGCAGACAGAGCCTGCTAGCGCTCGGGTTACATAACACGTTTAAAGAAACCACAGAAGCGCAATGAATGTTCTTGCTCATACGCCTGTCCAGGACAACAGCAAGCCGGTAACTCTCACACATAGGTGTTTTTATCCCAACTAAAGCCGAAATTACCGCAAGATCTTCGCACTAAAATCTCTGTATGACCCTTTCCCAGAAACTTGCACGCGGTGCATTATCGAACTCAAAGAAGGGCATACGCTCAAGCCTTACTAAAAGCAGCCACTCTACACACGGCAGACACGCTTTTTGTAGACATCGCTAAATACGCAGACAAACCGTACTTTGCGGCTGCAGCGGTCGCCCCCGACGAGACAGCCCTCAATGATCTTAATATAAAAACAATGAACTCCTGCGAAGCCGAACAAGTGGTCATTGCCCTTGCTCTAGCCCTCGCTCAGGGCGACACAATTTTACGGACTCCAAGCCCGCTGCGCTGGCATACCGCCACGGTACACTATGCCAGGTGGTTTTAAGCATTCTAGCACACACTCAAATAAACAAAGACACGTGCATCCACTGATTCGTGGGGTACAAAAACCTCTACGTTCAACTAGGAGTCCCCAACGGTAATGAGCTGGCCCATAACCTCGCGCGCGATCTTACGCACGGCGTGGGGATACAGGCTGGCTCACCGGCCGGGGACCTCAACATGCACCTAGAGCAACTCTTCTCCTATCACGAGATTTGCCCACAATATAAGTTATGATGATGATGAGTAGTAGTTTTTAGTGGCGCAAGGGCCAATTGATGGCCAAAGAGCGCCATTTCAATTGACTACAGATATGAACAATGATATGATGCGTGGCTGTAAAGGGGCCTTAAAATTCCTCGCTCTAACGCGGGTTAAAACATGAAAGTAATAAAATCATGACAGTGGCGTGACATATGTGTGGTGATAGCTGATGGCAAAATGTCATGATAATAAAACCATGATGAAGATGTAGTCACCGCACCCACGACCACTCTATAGAGGTCGTGCTACGGATGACATCGAAATATCGGGTGAAAGCTTTGCACATCTTTTAAAAACGTAAAAAGTGTTTGCAGTTAAAAAACCGGATCCCTACCGATCAGCATCCCAGGGTGTAGAGGGAGCTGCTGTCGGTAGGGCAGTAAAAAGTGCTTTTTTCTTAAAGCATCTAGCTCATTGCACTGGACGAGAATGTGGAGAACCGTAAGGGGCTCTCCACATCTCTCACAATATGGTGGATCACCAGTAGACAGAAGAAATGAATGTGTAGAATGTGTGTGTCCTGTTCTAAGCCTTGTTAATATTACTTCTGTGTGTCGTGATTTTGATAGTGGCGGCCAATAACCTAGTTGCGGCTTAATAGCATGGAGTTTATTATCTGTGTGTTTATCCCACATGCTCTGCCAATGCCCCCTGAGCTTTCATTTTATAAAGGGTTTTAAGTCAAGTGCAGGGACTGGTGTTGATGCATTGGCAGTAGTGACATTGGCGCAAGCAGCCAGATTGTCGGTCAAAACGTTCCCTTGTACTTCACGGTGCCCTGGAACCCAGCAGACAACGACATGCTGTTTTGATGTGTAGAGTATGCACAGAAGTGAGTAGAGTGACACCAGCACGGGGTTCTTGTGTTTTTTAGGAGTTTTCAGGGCTTTGACCACGCTTAGGGAATCTGTGTATATTACCACCTTTTGTAAATTTATCTGTTTAATGTGTTTTACGACCACCAGTATTGCGTAAGCTTCTCCTGTGAAAATGCTTGTATTAGGATGAAGAACGCCGGCCTCGGAAAAAGATTGGGCTACCGCTGCATATGACACAGAAGTGTTTGACTTTGACGCATCAGTAAAGAACTCAGGGCATGTGTATTTATGTTGTAGTTCTAAAAAGTCTGTATGTATGTGTGCAAGTGGTGCGTGCTTTGTGACATCAACAAAAGAAACATCACAGTCTATAAGCTGCCACTGCCACGGTGGCAGATATGTTGCAGGAGCCATCAAACTGGGTTCAAAAGGCACACCTGTTTCTTCGGCCAGGCTCCTTACACGCAGCGCGTAGGGCTGCCTAAACGAAGGACGGTTCTCGAACAAGCCAGAACAAGACAAATCAATAATTGTGAAATGGGAAGGATGTTTCTTGTCTGCCTTCACCTTCAAAAAGTACAAAAAAGACAGGGAACATCTTTGTAGGTGGAGCGACCATTCATTCGAATCCACGTACAGGCTCTCCACAGGGCTGGTGCGGAAAGCACCCTTTGAGAGGCGAATGCCTAGATGGCGGACAGGGTCGAGAATTTTCAAGGCTGATGGTGTTGCCGACTGATATATTATAGCACCGTAATCTAGGCGTGTGCGTACGAGGCTTTTATATAAGTTAATTAAACATTTCCTGTCACTACCCCATGTAGTGTGTGACAACACTTTCAAAATGTTCATTGTTTTTAAGCACCTGTCCCTTAAATACTGGATGTGTGGGATGAAGGTTAGCTTAGTGTCTAATATGAGACCAAGAAACTTGTGCTCGGTCTTCATTGACAGAGATTGACCATGCAGGTCAATGTCGGGATCAGGATGGAGGCCCCTCTTTAGGCTGAACAAGACACAAGTGCTCTTTTGCGCGTTGAGTATAAAACCATTCTCGTTTGCCCATTGAGATACCTTGTTCAACCCTAGTTGAACTTGACGTTGGCACATTGAGATGTTGCACGATTTGTAACCAGTCTGTACATCGTCGACATATATGCAGTAAAAAATATTTCGTGGGAGAGACAGGTGCAAGGAATTCATTTTAACTATGAAAAGTGTGCAGCTCAACACACCTCCTTGTGGCACTCCTGTTTCTTGGACAAATACTCGAGATAAGACAGTGCCAACTTGGACACGGAATGTACGGTTGGACAGGTAGCTTTCGATAACTGTCAGCATTCTACCCCGCACACCTAAATGTGACAGGTCTCGCAATATGCCGAAGCGCCATGCAGTGTCATATGCCTTTTCCATATCGAGGAATACAGAAAGAAAAAATTGCTTATGAACAAAAGTGTCGCGAATTTGTGCTTCGATACGGACAAGGTGGTCAGTGGTGGACCGAACCTCTCGAAACCCACACTGGTATGGGTCAAGTAGGCCACTAATTTCAAGGAAGTGCATCAGGCGCCTGTTAATCATTTTTTCGAAGACTTTGCAAATACAGCTAGTTAATGCTATTGGCCTGTAGCTGGAAACTGAGGCCGGGTCCTTGCCTTGTTTTAGAATTGGGATAATGATAGCTTCCTTCCAGGCTGAGGGTAGCTTGCCAGAAGACCATATCGCATTATACAGAGAGAGTAGAGCTTTCTGGGTTTCAGTGGGCAGGTGTTTTAACATTTCATATGCCACACGGTCCGGGCCTGGGGCAGATTTATTGCAGCAGGCAAGTGAGGCCTGCAGTTCAGCCAAACAGAAAGGTTCGTTGTATGCCTCATGTGTTCTGGGCTTGCGCTCTAATCTCTGTTTTTCTATTGCGGTTTTGTATCGTCGGAACCCTTCACTATAGTGTGTTGAGCTGGAGACATGTTCAAAGTGCGCTCCGAGAGTGTTTGCCTGGTCTTCCAAACTCTCCCCTTGTGTGTTCACTAGAGGAAGCGAATGTGCTCCTCGTCCTGCCACCTTACCAACCATGCGCCAGACTCTCGACTCATCTGTGTATGAGTTAATGCCCGATACAAATTTGTGCGAACTTTCTCTTCTCGCCTGTCGGCGCGTCCTCCTTGCTTGCGACTTGACGTTCTTAAAGTTTACAAGATTCTCGGCTGTGGGCGAGTCTCTAAGCAACCTCCATGCCTTATTTTGTTTTTTTCGAGCATCACGGCACTCATTATTCCACTATGGTACTCGTCGTTTGCTTGACGGTACACATGTTTGGGGAATACATTTTGTTGCTGCATTAACCAAGAAAGCTGTAAAGTAGCATACAGCCTCCTGTATGCTCAATGCCGCCATGTCAGTCCAAGATAATAAAGTCAATTTTTGAAACTTTTCCCAATCCGCTTTGTCGGTGAGCCATTTGGGAACTTGTGGAGGACATGTATTTGTTATTGATGTGCTGATAACGATAGGAAAATGGTCACTACCATATGAATCATTAATGACTTCCCATTTAAGTAGAGGCAGGAGTGATGGGGATATTATGCTGAGGTCTATTGCTGAGTACGTGTTGTTAGCGATGTTGTAATATGTTGGCTCTTTCCGATTGAGCAGGCACGCACCGGAAGAAAAAAGGAGCTGTTCAATCAGGCGACCTCGAGCATCGCAGCGAGAGTCACCCCATAGATTGCTATGTGCATTGAAATCTCCAAGGAGGATATAAGGTTCTGGAAGTTCCTCTATGAGGGACTCGAATTCATGCTTTTCAAGACGGTGTTGTGGAGGTATGTAGAGAGAGCAGATGGTGACGAGCTTATTAAAAAGAACTGCTCGAACAGCCACCGCCTCAAGGGATGTTTGTAGTGGTAGGTGTGTGCATGCAATCCCTTGATTGACTATAATGGCAACACCACTGGATGGCACAATGGCATCATTCCGGTCTTCCCGAAAGATAACGTAATGACGTAAAAAGTTGGTGTGTTTAGGATTCAGATGTGTCTCTAGTACGCACAGCACCTTAGGTGTATGTTTGTGTAAAAGTTCATGGATATCGTCGAGGTTTCTCGACAGTCCTCTGACGTTCCACTGTAGAAGTTGTGTCATTTTAATGTAGTGTGGTGCTGTGTGTACAGGGGTGTTGCGTTAGTTTACAGGGCCTTTTGAGGGCCCTGTGATTCGAGATTTTTCTTTTTCGGCGCGCTCCAAGGAGTTGCGCCTATCCTTCGGCGTCTGAGGCGCCGGAGGAGTGGGACTTGTATCCATCACCTCTTGTGAGGTGGTGGATGGTGCCTGCTGGGCAGGCACATTCACTGAACTTTTGGACCTAACTGTGCCTGCAGTGGTCCCATGTTCAGCAGACACCGGGGTCTGCCGGCTCTATTTGTCAGGTGGCGGAGCAGTACAGGCTGCTCCAGCCGGGGGCGCTGGTGGCACGACCGCGGCCACACACTGTGTGACATTCGCGGGTGCCGAGGCATGTGGCGCGGCGCCCCGGCGCGTCACATCTGCAAAGAAGGGATAAGATGGGTTGTGTATTGCGAAACGTTGGCGTGCTTCTTGGAATGTGAGATTGAATTTAACTGTAAGTTCTACTATTTGTTTTTCTTTTTTCCATGCGGGGCATGATCGTGAGTAGGCAGCGCGATCTTCTTCACAGTTTGAACAATGAGTTGTTTTTGAGGTGCAGTTGTTCGATATGTGTTGAATGGATGCGCACTTTGCACAAGTGGCACGCCCTCTGCAACTCTGCGATCCATGAGCGAAACGTTGGCACTTGAAACATCGACAAGGGTTGGGAATGTATGGTCTTACACGAAGCTTACAATACCCGGTTTCGATTGATTCTGGTAGGTCACTTGTTCCGAAGGTAATTATTACGTGTTTTGTAGGGGTCACTTTGTTGTTGCGCCTTATTGTTATTCGTTGGACTTTGACCACATTCTGGTCCTGCCAACCTTCAAGCAGCTCACTTTCAGAAAGCTCAGTAAGATCATCATCAAAAATTACGCCACGGATCGTGTTCATAGACCTGTGTGGGCCCACCGAAACAGGGGTTTCACCAAAGGCTACAAGCTTAGACAGCTTTTCATACTGAGCTTTGTCACGAACCTCTAAAAGAAGATCACCACTTCCCATCTTTGTCACTTTATAACCTGGGCCTATTGCTTCTGTGAGAGTTTTGGAAACGAGGAAAGGGGAAATGGCTCGGACTGTCTTGTTTTCATTTTGACTGTGGATTACGTGGTACTTTGGGAATGTCGGGTTTGGTGTGTTAGGTAGGAAAGTATCATCGGTGCGCCACATTTTTAGGGAGCGATCAGCAAGGAGGGGAAAAGCTTTTGCCATAAAAATACTATAAAGTTCGGCGGAGATGGTGGCCGCCCACCACCGAGCCCAACAAGGGGACGCTACAAGGTTGACTAGTGAACACTTGGAGACGCCAGCCATGCATCGCCGCTATAACCGAATATAACTACGAAAGGTTGGGTAGCTACACAGGGTTAACCCTCGCCGCCAGGAAATTCGGAAGTAAACGGAAAAGAGAAGATGACAGGAAAGCTAGAAAAGTAAGAAAGACGAAGATGTAGGGAGAGAGAGATAGGAAAAGGCGACTGCCGATTTCCCCTGGGTGGGTCAGCCCAGGAGTGCCGTCTACGTGAAGCCGGGGCCAAAGGGGTGTGTTGCCTCAGCCGGGGGGCCTTAAAGGTCCAATCACCCAGTATTGGCTCAACCCCCAAGATCCCCTTTTCCCCGGACACGGCAAAGCGACGCACGGCTAGGCGTGGGAGGGAGTAGAAACTCCCCCGTTAGCTCGGGTCCGTGGTGTCGCTACACACCAAACGCCTACTTGCGCAGGCGCCCCGGCGGGGCACAATATAAGTTATCTAGAAAAGAATTCCCCACCCCTCACCTCAAATAAGAAACAACAATTAATGCTTAGACTGCTCCAAGCGCACAGTTAGCCCAGCCCTTATAATTGCAGCAAATACCTTCAAGATTTAAGGCCCGAATACCCTAAACGTCAGCCCCCAAAGCGTGCCATATCACATGCTGTGGCAGTGTCCTGCGCTTATGCTTGCTTCAGGTCTTGTGTCACCGAAGACGACTGGATCAACCACCTAAGGAACCCTTACAGGGCCCTTCGACACCTGGCCGCCCAGAAGGCCCAAAAGGTGCCTGGTGAACTCCGACTCTCAGTCACCACATGGGCGAAGCCACTGGGCAGGCCCCCGTAAGGGGTGCGCAAGCTCCTCCAGGACTCTCAATAAGGTTTGTTCTCTCTCTGCCTACAGTTCTGTTATGTCTGCATTGGTATTGTGCGATCAAGCATTCCCGCGGACACCTAATTTGATTAGGCCTGTCCCTGGGTCAACGAAAAGCTCAGCCGAAAATGAGTTGAATTATCAGCTCTGGAAGTCTAGGCAAATTATTGACGTTACGAAGGGCGCCACGAATCTCGCCGTTGCCACCAATGTTACGAAAGGTGGGGCGACGCTAACACAGTCCCGAAGGCGCCCCTGCTTCGAACTCCGCCGGGAAGGTCACCAGCCGTTTGGTAGCGTAGCTTTCTGAGCTCACGACTGCTTCTGCGCAGAGCTGATAGACGAGCGGACGAGACGACAGTGAGTTAACAAGGTTTATGTACAGCAATGACATAGAGGCGTTACAAATTTGGCACTGGAGCCGACAGCTTAGAGACTCGTACAGCCGAGCTCTCTCCTCTGACACATAGGTCTACTACTCGCGGCGCGCCGCAGGGCTTTTTTTATATGCACCGGGTGGATTTTTTGAGTAACAAAATGTCCAACCAGAAACGCTGCTGGTCGTGAGGTCAGAATCCTCCAATGGGGTCGCCACTGGGCCGCGTCATTCTCATCGAATCCGGAGCCGCTGCGTGTGGTTGCAGCTAAGGACGATTTACGTCGCCACGCATTGCGTCACTCTCCAGACAGGAAGGCGCCTATTGCTGCAACGGGCTCGCTGTGCGTGGGCGACAGAACGGCACCGCCGCTTGATTACGCCGTTGAGTTGTTCGCGTCAGGTGTGCTCGCTTGCTGGCCTTGACACAGATTGCCTTTTTCAGAGGCATGGATGTTCGGTGTGGACTCGCAGGCATAACAAGCACGAAAACCTTAAAAAGAAAGATGACGAGAAGTGGAGGGGCAGCGCGTGGGGGAAACGCAGAGATCGGCGGAAGCAGCAGCCATGCGGAGAAAAAACGTGGCCTCCTGCCGATGCCGGATGCCACTGAGTCTGTGGCTCTGAAGAATTGACAGAATTTCTCGGGTAGTGTACACTGCAAATCATTTCACACCTTTAAGGGTGGGTTTTTCAATAAATCACCCGTCTTACGCCTATTATTTCTGCCAAACTTATCCGCACGGGTGTAATTTCTGCTATTCCACCTTTTGTACACCCATTTGTCATTTTTAGGTGTACTATAGGTGTATGTTCGCATATTAGACCCAAGGGTGTTTCCTTGAACGTTACACCTATCATATATAAATATAGTTTAGAGCATCAATACATATCCCATCTCAACGAATGCAATCAAACCGCATGCCAAAAGTCTGGTGATAAGATCGATATTTCGGCATTCGTTTTCGTTTCGCGTTTCATTCGCCAAAATATATCGTGCTATGTATTATATTTCTTAAACCACCCCCTATTAACATTATTCAGAAGATTCCTCACATGTTCAGCGACCTAATTCATGTGTTAACTTTTTGGGATTTCTACTAAAAATATTTTGCTGCCGCTCATTTCCATTCTTTCCTAATTCTCACAGAGACATCGGTAAAAGAGATTATGTTGCACTTAAACATAACATGAAACGATTATACACGATTTTCGACAGGATATCGTGCGTGCCTTCTCATTTAAAATCAGGCTAAGTTTTTCGTACCAGAGGTCCTGGTTTATTAAAAATGATAGTCTTTTTGTGGACCTTCAACGCAAAACTGCTAGTCTGCCTCTCTGTCTGTCTGTCTGTCTGTACATTTGTCTGTTTGTCCACTCCATACGGCATCTGGTACTTGAATAGGCCGACCTCATCCGCAGCGCCCACCAATGTTGCTCAAAATTGCGCATTCATTCTTGTGCAATCGTCAATTAAAAAGCAATCACTGCACATGTCTGCGGCACCATAACAACACGTATATATTCTGCATGTGCGTATTTTACTAGGACAGCATACATTAGTAATTTTAAAGGCCCTAGCGCTTATCACGCTGCGCTGACGATGTAATGCTTGCACGGAACGAGAAGTGTTTCCAACGCTTTGCTAAGACGAGACGGTGGTGGCACCTATACCGTCACCTTGCGTTCTACACCTTATCAACTCTGAGATGGGCGTGCACACCCGTCTCCAAGCCACGCGCTTTGCTATTTAAGAAAACCGCCAGATGACGCTCATGTCTCACGTGTGACGTGACTTGATGCACTCGTTCGCCTCCGCTGCACACTCGAGGCACTCAAAGCAGTGCCTCCAGAATACCACTCACCGACTTTCTTGCGCAGAACACCAAATAAATGTCCTGTTCACTGTCTCCACACGCAAGACTATCGTCTTTCGACGACATTTGCAGAAACATGCAGATACGGGGCCAATTTTTTAGAATGGGGGCCCATGTACTTCCTCCCAATGAAGTATTTCGCATCTGCACACAGGTCCCTGATTTATTCAGTGAGTTATATTTAGATCTATGAACATGGATCAGTTTCAAATTGAATCTTTGTAGTATTCGCATTGTCATGTACTAGGCATGTTTACAATTAACAGGGTAAGCTTACTCTGATGCAGCTGCTGCGCACGCATGCTGCGTTGCAAGACAGGCTTGGCGCACATCCGCTAAGCACGGGTGAACTCTTTCAATGGGTCGCACCACTGTGTGGGCGCTTACTGCCCTTTTTTATTTCCTTGATATGCACGCTTGCGCGTCGTACAATATACACGTGAATGATCGTAGACAAACCCTAGCGCAATGTACCCGTGCCACAAAGATGGAGAGTAGTTGACTAATTGCAGGATTGTAATTAACAGTTGCTACTGTCGCGTTACAATACACTGATAGTCGCACATTGGTATGCTCACACAAAATTTAAGACTTGGAATAAAAGCAAGCGTCCTTCATACTTTGTCGGTAAAAAAAGTATAGCCCCCGGTTCTTGCTGAGTGGCAGACTGTTATTTAAAGAAGCTAATAGCACAGCAGGGGTGTAGCTAGGATTTATGCGTGCAAGGAAATAGAAAGAGGAAAAAAGGGGGCCTAACCTATTTATGTGTACATTTTTGCCTGTTGCATACGTGCATACGTGCGGTTGCATACGTGCGGATACAAATCGCAAGCTTTCTTCTTTTTTTGCGAAACGGGCCAAATCCTGACCCGAAAGTAGCTCAAATGGCACTATATTGGCTCATACATACGTTCACCTTTCCTCTAAAACAGTAATATTAAAACATTATTTATAATTATTACTGTTCTAGAAGAACGTTGATAGCATGTATCAAGGCAGCGTTAGTTGAGCTTGTTTCGGTTTTAGATTTGCCCCATTTTGAATAAAAAAAGCTCCTCAAACGAACATAAAAAAGGGTGGGAGATGTGTCAAATATGGAGCAACCTCCTTGCCGCCCTTCCCTAACTTTTTATTTATATCTATGTTCCGCAAGTAAAAATTTTGACTCCAAAATGTCGAAACGACGCCGCAATAACGCCTCACCCGGGAAAAGAAAAACGTTCATTACGAAGGCTACGTTGTCAAGCATAAATTATTACAATATATCTTGGAGGCTTGACATAGCTTGGAAATTATATCATAAAACGGCGATGCTATAAATTTCGGTTCCGGTTTTGAGGTCTCGGGGCAACTGCGCATCGCCATCGTCAACAGGCAGACTTTGAATTGGATGGTAACATGTCGTGTGCGTATTTGCTGCAGGCTGACAATGGTGTATTATTTTACTATTCACTTGCTTTGTCCAGGATGTGTATTTATACAGCTTGCACGGTTTAACTCGTGCCTACAGTAGATACAGTACGGGTCACTGCAATCTGTGGCGCGTCGGCAAGTACAGAACAACTTCGGCGTGGTGGAGTGTGTGTCCTCTGTCAACGGCTTTCGTTGAAGCTTGTGCACGCCTCAAGCAGAGTGTTTCCGATCAAGCATTCAACGGAGTGTACGCTGGGAGCTACATGGAGAACGCTTTTGGATTTCGTGCTATTGCTGAAAAGGTAAGCTTTCGTGCATGCGAACAACGAACTGCAGAAGTGCGTGCCTGCCTGCCAACTACCGATTCGCCCGCGATACTCGTAATTGCAGGAAGCGACCATCTCTCGGCGCCGGTAGCTTCGTGACCTTCGCTCGCCGTGTGCTTATCAGCTGCGATGTCTCGACAGTCGCAGTGTTCGTGAACCTCGCTGTGGCGCATGGTTAAAGAAAACGGGGAGATGTGCCGCGCGCAGATAAACCTTCCGGCATGCAGCAGCGGGTGAGAAAAAAAGGGGGGGGGGCTGAGCGAGCCAAGGGGGGCGAAAGAAATGGCATAATATTAATAATAATATTAATATAACGAAGCAGATCAACGGTAAAGGAGGCGCTAGTTGTCAGTTAGCGGGACTGCAGTGGACAAATGGGGCGCGTTTTTTACGCGGGAGGAAAAAAATCCAGATTTCAATGACTGAAGATAGGGGTGCGTCTTGAATGCGAGTAAATAGGCTATGTAAAGCAACACCTCAAAAATACTTAAACTTTGTACCAGTACCCCTTTGATACCTGCGGTTTGCATCGGCGGTGACATGTGTTTAGTTAAAAAACGTGCAGCTAACCAAAGAATTTATATGTACCTTGTTTGGCCAGTGATTTGCGCTTTTTATGCCTTGTTAGGTTTGTTTACATGTATACTAGTACATCGTAAATAATCAGGATATAGAAATATTGATCTGCTTTAATAAGGGATTGAACAGCCACAATCAATTGCACACATCTTTTTGCATTTTTTTTGTACCGTTGTAGTGCGGCACATATATATTGTAGAATAGAATATTACTGTACATTTTGGTGTAGGATTTTGGCGCTGTGGTTACATATGAAAGCTTAGCCAAAGTGTACCAACAAACACCCACACAAAACTTTCAGTTAGACTGATACAGCACAGATGATAATGGTGTAGGCGTAGTTAGCCACTAAAGAACACGCTCGCGAAAAACAAAATGAGGATGGCGACACATGTGGCTGTAAATTAAAGCAGGCAGACCTAACAACTCTTGTCTGTTTCATACATTTTGTCTGTACAGGTTTCATCCTTACGAATGTAAACACACTGTCCAACTAATAAGCCCTCCATGCATATATTCCTGTTAGCTACTTCTCCAATAAGTCGTGCATTTTTAATGATACATATTTATAGTCCAATAGTTCAAAGCTTATTAGCATATTGTCAGTAGGGCCGTGACAATATTGTCACAGGGTCGTTCTCCTGGCTGTGGACGCGGTGCATTGATGGCGAAGCCACGCAGTCCCATCTGTCGGTACTGGCAACAGCGGTATGTTTGTCCGGCCTCGCCACAGTGGTAGCAGAGCAGGCGATGGTCACGGGTGCGCCAGACGTCAGTCTTCCTCGGTGCACTGCACTGGGCCGCTGCCGAACGGCATGACGTCGGTGGGGGTGGTGGCGGCGGTGGCGTCTGTCGACGGAAGTGCGATGGGGCGGCGTTTTGGCGTGGACGGGAGGGGCGTTGTGGCGCAGTGCAGCGGCGTAGCTCATAGCTTCTGGCTCGGGCAGCGGTGCGTAGGGAATTTGAAGCGATTGCCGAACTTCTTCTCGCACACTGTCAGCGATTGAATCCACTTGAGGCTGCGCCGAAGGCAACAGCTTGCGCAGCTCTTCCCGCACGATCGCTCGGATCGTTTCACGCAGGTCTCCGGAGTTACTGGCTTGAGCAGCAGCGCAGTCTGCAGTCAGGCGACGATTATACTGTCTGGTGCGCATGTCCAGGGTCTTTTCGATAGTGGTCGCTTCGGCTACAAATTCTTGAACGGTTTTCGGTGGGTTTCTCATCAGTCCGGCGAAGAGCTCCTGCAGGCCCTGCACGACGATCCGACGGCAGGGCACCTCAGTGTTTCTCGCACGCTCGCGAGGATACAAGAAAAGTACTACTGGCCACGTCTTACCACCGACGTCACTTGTTATGTGAGGACATGCCGGGACTTTCAACGACGCAAGACACCGCCGACAAGGCCAGCGGGACTTCTGCAGCCAATTGATCCACCTTGCCGACCTTTCCAGCAGATTGGTATGGACCTACTGGGGCCGTTCCCGACGTCGGCTTTCGGAAACAAGTGGATCGTGGGAGCTACCGACTACCTCACCCGCTACGCCGATACAAAAGCCCTGCCAAAAGGCAGTGCATCCGAGGTAGCTAAGTTCTTCGTCGAAAATATCGTCCTACGTCACGGCACCCCGGAGGTCCTTATCACCGACAGAGAAACGGCATTCACTGCCGACTTAACTCAAGCGATCTTGGCATACAGCCAAACAAACCACTGCCGGACGACAGCGTACCACCCACAGACCAACGGCCTCACCGAGCGGCTTAACAAGACAATCGCCGACATGCTGTCAATAAACGTCGATGTCGAACACAAGACGTGGGGCGCCATTCTTCCGTATGTGACCTTCGCATACAACACGGCGGTGCAGGAGACGACGCAGATATCTACATACAAATTGGTCTACGGAAGGAGCCCGGCAACGACGCTCGATGCCATGTTACCCAACGTCACCGACGAAGAAAACCTCGATGTGAGCGAGTACCTTCAACGCGCCGAAGAAGCCCGACAACTTGCGCGTCTCTGTATCAAGAATCAACAGACGACCGACAGCCACCATTACAACCTTCGACGACGCTTCGTGGAATACCAGCCCGATGAACGTGTTTGGGTGTGGACGTCGATACGTTGACGTGGACTAAGTGAAAAGCTTCTGCGACGGTACTTTGGACCGTACAGGGTGGTTCGACGTCTCGGACCATTTGATTACGAGGTTGTCCCCGACGGCATCACGAACTCTCAACGACGCCGATCGCGACCTGAAGTCGTCCATGTCGCGCGCCTCAAGCCATTTCAGGCGCGTTAACAAACTGAAACAGTGTTTTTATCGTAATTTATTCATTGTACTTTCTTGCATTATTATTGTACCTTCATCTTTAGTTAAAGCATCGGGACGATGCCTTTTTTCAGATGGGGGCAATGCCACGTTCCATTTCCCAAGTTTTTGTTATCGTCCCAAAACACCACACGATTCTCAGCGCAAACCACGCCTGCAGTTTTCGAGAAGGTTCCGGACTGTAGTAGATCATTTCAATAACATCACGCCCACTCTGCGAACGGTACAGATTGTTTTGTAATCTACGCCACCGCCAGCGATAACGCTAGAACATTCGACGGCAAGAGTATAAATGCCGACGCGCTTCGCCGCTTGTCAGTTGTTGATCGAAGGCCGACGCTCCGTCCGCCGCTATCAGTCGGAGACTGCTATCTATGCGAGACTGCTGCTGTAATTGGACTTTCCGTTTACCGGGCACAGGTTCGCCCAAATAAACAGTTAAATCCCAACACGAAGTCTCTTGTCTTCGGCCACGTCACGACCCCGTGACAATATGTTTAACTTACATGTGATACATTACCTGTTGCATGGCTGTTTTTATGAAATAAAAAAAATCTACTGCGAATGCGCTGCTTATGCATGCACTCGAAGAATAAGATTAGCACGTCTTATTTATTTTTGAGAGTAGTCACTTTTACTCGTGGCCTAAAGTAATCATTTTGTTGACCAATAAGCCACCTGTGAGACATCTAAAATTATCCAGTACACCAAATTTATGTAACTGGAGAAGAATTTAGAGGTGAGCTTCCACAAATACACAGTGCTGTGTTTTCAGCAGCAGTTGTCATTCTGTAAGTGCTGTTGATCCTTTCAGATTGGGAATTGCTCGATGTTTTACACTCATTTCACACAGTAGATTGTACATCTGTGATGTGTACATGTCTACACAACGATCCTTCAAAGTAAATGATAAATATTGCTACTTTTCTGTCTGAATGGGTTTATATAATTTTTTGTATCAACCATTGTAGTGGCCAATTGGTTAGGGTAATCTGGCTAAGCAAGAAAACTTGGTATAAATGCTGAAATTTGAGCATCTCGGTATATTTCAAACTTCTTGGTAGGTGCATGATTCAAGAGAGAAGCACTTTTTCACCATTACCATGGTCTAGACTCAAACATGGCACTTGCATTCGTACACTAATATGCACAGATGCTTGTAAACATGAAAGTGAATAGTGGTAAAGCTAAAAGTGGAAAAGCTGGAGCTTTTTAATATATGACACATCATAATAAGGTTCTGATTGTTCCCAGTATTTTTTAAATGCTTAGTTGAATGTTGTGCATCTCTTACATGCAGAATGTTGAAAGGAAAGCACACTACGTCTTCTACGATGGACTGGGTGCTGACGATGCAGTGCACTCTTCATCACAACCTGAAAGCAGCTGTTCCGGGCTCACGACCTCACTCAAAGGGTTGAAGCAGTGGTGGACGCTACTCATAGGGTGCACCAAATATGTTGTATATTTTAGGAACATTCCTCTGATGGGAAAGGCTTCATTTCAAGCTATGTGTCCTGTATACCTATTTATATTTCCAATACGAGTATCGGTTTGCCAACAGATTAAAAGCAGTGCGTGTAGAAAACTGTGTACAATGCATAATGTTAGAGTTGTATGATAAAATAGAGACAGCCTAGATGTCTCCAGCTTAAAAGGTTGATTCACTAATGGGTCAATCCAGGCCAACATCCCAGCTATTTTAGCGACCCTCTCGCATGTATTCGAAAAAATTGTGGTGATTTACTGCATTGAAAACAGTGAAACAAAAAAATATTTTCGAAAGAAAAAATTTTCGGTTACGTAGTTGCCTTCTGAACTTACCGGAAGGTCGTTTCAGTGTGGTTTGTGGGAAGGTAGTTTAAAGGTGCCGCTCCTTGCTTCTATACCAATGATGATGATATATGGTGTTTTTAGCGCAAGGGCCATTTGATGGCCAAAGAGCGCCAGTTCATGGGACAAGGAAAGTGGACAATGTTTGTGATTAGCGGCTGTATAAGGGTGATAAAATTCCTCGCCGTAAGGCGGGTAAAAACATACAAGTAATAAAATCATGACCATGCCGTGAAAGGTGTGTGTGGTGTGAATAGGTGACAAAAGTTGGTGATAATGAAAAACGTAAATGAACATGTATGACATTAGCACAAGTACCTCACTCGTTTCCTACCCTTGCGTCCAAGGGCCGCGAGGCAAGTGCTTTCCTGTGTAGCCACCGCAGCAAAAACCTCTCTGGAGAGGTCGTGCTACGGAATGCCCAAGGCCGAAATTATGATTTTCTTTTAAAAACGCTAACAATGATTTATGATTAAAAAGCGGTTCCCTACCAACGAACATTGCAGGGTGTAAAGGTATATGTTTGTCGGTAGGGTAATGGATAATGTTGTTTTCTTAGAGTTTCTAAGTGTTTGCACTGGATTAACATGTGAAGGACTGTTAATGCTTCACCACATCTGTCACACAATAGTGGATCGCCACCGGACAAAAGATATGTGTGGTGTCGTGCATGTGTGTCCTATCCTGAGTCTCGTTAGTATTACCTCTGTATGACGCTGTTTCGATACGGGCAGCCAATGACCAAGGTGTGGCTTAATTATGTGTAGTTAGTTTTGTGTGTGTGTATCCCACTTGCTCTGCCAGTAGTCCCTGAGGTTTCGTTTGAGAGACGGCTTAAGATCAAGGGCCGGGATTGATATGGGTGTAGGGGCAGTGCTTTTCTGGACGGATGCAGCGAGCTGATCCGCCCCCACGTTGCCTTCGATCTCACGGTGCCCTGACACCCAGCACACTACAACATAGTGTGAGTGTGTAGAGTGTGCACAAAATGGAGTAAAGTGAGACAATAACTGGGTTTTCTTGTTTTAAGAGTGTGCAGAGCCGTTACCACACTGAGGGACTCTGTATAAATTACTGCTTTTTGTATTTGTAATTGTTTGATGTGTTTAGCCGCCACAAGTATCGCATAAGCTTCCGCTGTGAAGATACTTGTGTCTGGATGTAGAAGGCCAGCATCCGAAAAGGATGGGCCGACAGCAGCGTAGGACACAGAGGAGTTAGACTTGGAGGGCATCTGTGAAGAACTCAGGACGTGTGTATTGTGTTGAAGTTCCAGAAAGTATGTTCGAATATGGGCAATAGGCGCATGTTTTCTAACTTCTAGAAAAGACACATCGCAGTCAATAATCTGCCACTGCCACGGTGGGGGGTATGCTACAGGAGCCATTAAACTGTGTTCGAGTGACATGCCAGTTTCGTCAGCTAGACCCTTCAGGCGAATTGAAAAGGGCTGCCTCATCGACGGCCTGTTTTGAAACAGAATTGAGCTCGACAAATCATTAATAGTAGAGTATGAGGGGTGCTTCTTGTCTCCTTTCACCTTAAGGAACTAAACAAAGGACATGTAAGTTCTCTGCAAATGAAGCGACCACTCATTTGATTCAAAATAAAGGCTTTCTACGGGGCTGGTGCGAAAAGCACCTGTAGAAAGGCGGATGCCCAAATGGTGCACGGGTCCAGCATTTTCAAAGCACTTTGAGTCGCAGACTGATAAACAACGGCCCCATAATCTAAGCGGGTGCGAATGAGGGTTCTATACAGGTTCATGAGACATTGCCTCTCACTACCCCACGTAGTAGGTGACAACACTTTTAAAAATTCATGGCTTTTAAACATATTGTTCCTAAATACTTGATGTGTGGTACGAAGGTCGAATTGTTGTCCAATATTAATCCTAGGAATTTATGCTCCGCATTAACAGACAAAACGTTGACCGTTCACTTCAATGTCGGGTTCTAAGGTGCATGCCTCTCTTTCGGGAGAACAAGACACACATGTTTTTTTTGTGGGTTCAGTCGGAATCCGTTTTCCCTCTGCCCATTTGGAGACCTTGTTTAAACTTAACTGAACCTGCCGCTCACACATTGCCAGATTGCAAGACCTGAAGCCAAGCTGGACGTCATCGACACATGTACAATAAAACATATTGCGAGGAATGGTCAAGCGCAAGGAATTCATTTTATGAGAAAAAGTGTGCCGCTAAGTACACAACCTTGTGGCACGCCTGTTTCCTGGACAAATGTTTGGGAGAGCACACTGCCCAGACGGACACGGAATGTGCGGTTTGACAGGTAACTTTTGATTATGTGAAACATTCTTCCGCGCACACCAAGGTGGGAATGGTCTCTTAGAATTCCAAAACGCCATGCTGTATCATAAGCCTTTTCGATATCGAGGAACACAGAGAGAAAATATTGTTTATGGACGAAGGCGTCTCTGATCTGTGCCTTGATAAGAACAAGGTGGTCTGTGGTGGATCTACTTTTCGAAACCCGCACTGAAATGGGTTGTGCTAACTGTTTGTTTCAAGAAAATGTACAAG
>WOVY01006933.1:0-19119 GCA_013436015.1 Rhipicephalus annulatus
CAGATATCATTAGGATGATTTAGAGTGAACATATTTTGCTTACACATTGAAACCTAGTTCTGTATGTAACTGCAATTATGGGTGCCAAACCACCTCAAAATAATTTTTAACATTTAACTTTTTTTAACTGCAGCAGCACAACTAGCTATGGGTGCCCAAAAAGTAGCTAGAAACAATACCTTTACCTCATTGAGCCTTTTGAAAGTGTTGAGCTTCTCAGTGCTCACCTTACAACATTTTTTTTAAATACGTGTTTGTGTGCCCACTGCTCTTGCTCCTTGTACAGTGAGGAGGAGCACATGGCAAGAAGAGACAAGAAAGAAGCATAGCGAAAAAAAGCGAAATAAGCGAGGACCTCTTTTGTATCGTACAATGTGTGTAACATTACTATTGAGACAACATATAGACAAATTATCACGGCTATGCATCCATTGTAGAGTCGTACACAGCTGCAAACCCACGACTAAATTTCAACCTTGTGTTGGTTTAGGATCCCTTTATAGTGGCTAGCTAATGATATCTGCATTTGTTTGGCACATATTAAGATGCAGTGAAATTCGATATGGTAATCTCATTTAGAATGCACGTCATGTGGCTTCATTGTATATGTGGCCACAAGTAACTCTGGCTGCAAAGCAATATGGCAGAGCCTAAACAGACGTCACCGACCACTCCAATCTGAACTTGCCTTTGCTACTTGCCCATTATCATCCCAGCAAAAAATGAATGATTGAATCTGCTACAGATATGTGCTAGCTTATGCTAAGCACCAAGTATGAAGAATGTTTTGTCATTATTGAGATCAGTTATTTGTTCAAGAACACTTGCTGTCAAGAACAAATACATCGCTGTCGAAGCATAAAACTCAAATATAAGGCAAAAAGAAGTGTCTCTTTAAAAATTACAGGCCACAAGGTGCAAGATAAATATTTGACACACTTGGGATGTAAGGCACGCACAAGAGGTGCTGCCATATTGTACTTTTTCTTGTGTTGAAACCTGCTTGTTTTACTCACCCAACACATCTGTAAAGATGCCGTGAAAACACCAAGGAGCTGATGCAGCAAGGTTGAACACATGTCCAGGGATTCCACCATTCCTAAGCAGCCCTACAGCCTCCACAGTCCTGCAACCATTTGTAAGATAAATATAGTTCTACCCAAAGTTCTTGGTTTACAGACACACATGCAAGACGCATAACCACTCTATAGGAAGTTTGCATGATAATGCGCTGGGTAGCAAAACGGATGCCATTATCAAGTATCCAGGCCTGCTGCTTCTTTCTTTCCGTTCTTAATTAATCAATCCATGGTTAATAAATGTTCCCCCAATGTGAAGTGTACTGGCAGTCCAGTGAAGAATTGCAATGTATTTCAAACACAGTCCAATTCATGGCAAGTAAGCATGCAATAGCGATTTGTCAGCTGTTCGAGAAAAGAGCATGAAGTTTAGCTAAAACCCATGTTTTTTTATAAACACCATTCAACTTGATATAAATGTTGTGAGCATTATGTGAAGGAACATGGATTCATGTTTAATCAATGATTTCTTATAATGTACTGATATGAATGCAACTAACTGAATATGAATTGATAATTTTTGCTTGAGAATTTAGAGTTATGAACACTATCACACTTGCCAGCTGCATCTTGTCCAAATAGTGGCAAGATAGGCTAGTTTCTGTAGGTGAGCAGTAATGAGCAGTGCAAAGTAACAACAAGAAACACCAGTAACAACAGTATGGGGCAAGCACAAACTCCCAACTGTACAATTTATTGCACAAAAGTTCGCCTGAATATCAGTCCGACAACTCATGCAAATGAAGGTCCAGTTGGGAATGAACAAGTTACGAAATCAACAATGCCTGCTTTCACTAACAGGACCCTCATTCACATAAAGTATGCAGCGATAGGCCCCTACCAAGGTACGTCACAGCATGATGTCACTGGCACATGTAAAAGGTGTGGCTGGAAAAACACTCCCGCTGGTGGCTCAGCCCGGTACAGTCGTGCGGTGTTTGGGGCAAGTTTTAATTTTTCAAAGCTTACACTTCACGTTACAATGTCGACATTAGCTGTAGTATGTGTCAGCAAACGTCTAGCTGTGTGGTAAAATATTTGCCACGCTGTCTGTTTATCTTGAAGAAGTGAACACACGTAATGGCCTGTGCGAGGAACAGCGGCATAGTCTTCAAAAATGTGCACTGTTGATTGCGGCATGTAGTGTGCATTGAAAGGTATTGAGAATATCGGTTCAACTGAGAATATTGTGTGTGGTGTGTGCAGTGTTCATAACAATGTGTCTTGTTTGCCAAGACGTTAGCACTCAGGGCAGGGACCGGTCGATGAAAAAACTTGATTCGACATTTTAGTCAAGGTAAATATGCACTTGACGCGACCATCTGCGAGTGGGTACATCTCGGTGTTTGCGCTGTGTGCAGAAAAAAATTGCATGGTCACCGGGCTGGAAGATACCTTGTTTGTGCTGAAACAGCCAAACACCTGATGAGTTAGATGAGAAATATTAACGCATCAAAACTACAAGTGCTTGCATCAGCAACTACACAACAGCGTGATAACCGCACCCCTGCCACACAGCAGCGAAACATATTTTGAACATGCTGGCAGTGTATTATTTTATAAAAAGCAACTCTGGCAGATTACAACATCTCACATTGTGCATGCAAGTTTTCTTCAAAGTCAGGCGTACAATGTAGGTGCTGGCCGGTACATTATTAGTTACAAGCAAAAGCGTCTTGCAGGTACACATGCAGATTGCACGAGCACCTCTCTCTCTCTCTCTCTCTCTCTCTACACTAGGCACACACATTACATCTTTCAACAAGCACACGCCACTGTTTCGGGGCATAATAGCGCTCTACCGTGAACGTATGCTAATCAACCCGCTTAGGCGGTTGGCTAGGTGAATCGAGCCAAGTTACAAATTGTATCGCCCGCGAACGTAAACAAAATGCTGCTTTGCATCAAATGGCACTGCAGGCTTCGTTTAATCAACAACGTAGCAAGCGCCGTGTGCGTCTTCTTCACTACATTGCACATATGAAAAAAATCGATCACCATACACATGCATGTTGCCGCAGTTGTCTCGAATTAGCTCCAGTAAGGCCGCGCCGATGCGCCGTGGCTCTGCTGGCGTTAGCGTTGTCAAAGCGAATCGGCAACCGCACTCGCAAAGGCGCGTAAGGTTGCCGTTTCACGACGCCTCGTTCGAGTGCAGCAACACACACTTGCACCGAGTGGCATACTTGGTCTACATAAAAAGTGTCCTCCTTACCTTTAGTTTCTTTCACACTGTCCTGAGGGAAGCAACCACAGGCGTCAGCCGTCACCTTGGAGTCCTTCGAGCGCCCCGCCCAACCCGCCGATTCCTTGGACGACTCGCACTTGATCCGCACTCGAACAACCGCGGGAATAGGGCGCAATCTTAGCACATCTTACGAACGAGGAACGGCCCTTCCTTGCGTAAATTTAACATTTCGTGCTCTCGTGTGTAGCAGCGCGAACACATGAGAGATGCAACGAAACGGTATGCCTACGTTAACAAAGAAGACAAACAACATGTGGCTTTAGCTGTGAATGGATTTGACTTGGATATCTGTGTGAGGAAAATAAAAAAAAACATCTGTCGCTGCTATGAACTGAAAAAAAGTACGTTATCTGGCAAAATAACTTTAAAACTGATAAACGGTTATTCCAAAAACAAGTTACAACTTATGAATATTTTCAAAGGTCTGTTTTGTTTTTGTTCTAGCAGACGACAGCCTCCTACTGCTTCTACGACTAACGTAGTGCGGTTTCACGTTCGGTGCGTGTCGCCGACGCAAAGCTCTACAGTAGTGATATCAGAGTTATCAACTCTCAATGAATCATAGGATGGCTACAAAGCAGTAACATTTTGACATAGTGCAGTACGCAATCTTTCAAGGTATGACATTTCTTTGCTCTGAAGCAAATCGAAGCAAGCCGGCCGGCGCAATCAGCTGACATCGCCGCTACGCGAGGCATGGTCGTGCGCAATAGCGTCGCGCCCCGCGCTCGATTTGTCATCAAGCGATAGAGCTACTAAGTGGAATACAGCTAGATGCAGGGATTAATGGCGTATCATTCTAATTCCCTGTGGTGGCCGACTCAATCGCAAGAGAGCCCCGGGAAACAACCTTCAACTGCTCAAGCTTGTGTGTGGGTGTAAAATACTTCTTTTCATCCGCGGCGGGGCAGCAATCTATAGTTGAAAGACATGCGAAAAGCATGTGGACGTATATACAATCACAAAACATATGCACACAACAATAGATACGATCGCATATCGTACATAAATATGCCAACACATAGCGTGTAAAAAAGCAAATTTATATACATAACTTAAACACACACCACACTCCACCGCGATTAGCTTAGCAAGCTAACGCCCCTAGTTCACGTACACGACCTCACCTGAGTAGCGCAGGTTCGAGTCCCGCCAAGTCAATTTTTTTGTTTTTTTCTTTTCAACGTTTTTATTGTACTGCTATCTTTTCTAATGCCTTAGGTTCTAAAACAAAATAAAAGCAATATTGCGTTCAAGTACGTATGTGGGACTATGTTTTTTGCGCAACAGTTATTAGTATTTTTATTTTCATTATTAATTTTTTAATTTATTTTATAATATAAAAAAGTAAGGACTAAGGGGAACATTGGGTCTGCTTGATTGTGAAGGGACTCGAGAAGTGAGATAACTCAAACCAAAAAATTATTTGAGATAAAACTGAGCATTTCACAGCCGGACCAGTTTCTTCAAGGGTAGGCCCCTAGGTATGCGCGAGACTTGCTATATGACTCATCTCAAGCTGTGGCAGTTGAGGGAAGGCAATATCACCGAGAAGCAGTTCCAAATATATTTTGGTTGATGTTTTTTGATTCCTCCAAAATAAGGGCTGCACAACTGTGATCGAGCCAAACCAAGAATTGCGGGCACGAAGTCATGAGACAGAAAATGAATAACGTTGATTGTTTGAAAAATTGCCTTTAATAAAAGGAAGAGTTATGGAGTGCTACGTGGCTTAACTCGCAGTAGGAATTATATATATACATATAGATAGTTTAAAATGGACAATGTTGCACACACAGATATTGGTTAAATTTCTTTGCAGCACAGTTGAAGCATCTATGTAGAACTGAAGCATCAAGAGAAGCTCATGCGTCCTCACTTTATTGCGCTTTACATAGCTTGTATGCGTCCATGCAGCCATGATATGATATATTTTAAAGCATTTGTTTAACCTATAATCTGATTCATTAAAGCTGGCCCATAAGTTGTGTCTTATGTAGCACTACAATTAAAGCGTAATCTGCATGGTGGTCTGAAACAATGCTTTTGAAAATCTCAAAACAACCCAGCTCTATACACGACCATCCGAGCATCAATGATAAGCACCATTATATGTCCGTACATATCAGTTGTGCTCTCATACTTAATTATTTTTCTGACCACTCCCTCTGCCCCTACCTCGTTTCTGTCGTGAAGCTGTGGCAAGTTGTGTATAGCTGTATTTATAGTGTAGGAGCACATACTATCAATAAAAATTATTTTAGGCTACATGCAATTAGTTTTCATAGATTTTCATTTCTTTTGTGGGTGCTCAGGAGAGCTAAGCTCATGGTCGATATTTTAAAATGGCATTTCTCTTTGCCAATGTTAATGAGAACAGTTTCATTAATATTGACAAGTTCTGTCACATTGAATTTAGTTCTCATTTTTATTGTTTCTACCAAAAAACAAGCTCTTGAAGTTATGCTTTTTTGCTTGATTTGTTTTCGTGTGACAGCATGCAAGTAAATTGACAGTTATTGTCATTCCTTGTGAATGACACATTTTCCGTTTGACAGACTTTAGCACCTGGTCATCTGCAGAAGTTGTATTCATTCTGGAAAAGGGCGAACAGCGGTGACTGACAACACAGACTTGCCTGCGTTATTCTTTTGTACTATATATGTCACTGTGAATTCATTTAAAACTTTATAGAGCTCGGATTTCCTGCTGAAAATGTGACAACAACTGTAGAGTTTCCAAATTTTTGCAACAATCCACATGCCTTTCATACACTATTGCACATTTTCGTAAGCACCTTACAAAATCTGTATATTTCCGTAAGACCTTACATTCTGCATTTTCCTTATGAAAGCTTCTGTACACTCCATACACTTTACTTATCCTTCCATATCTTCCATAATGAACTCTCCGTATGCTCCATAAGTTTCCTTATCTTTCCGTATATTCCATAAAGGGCTTTCCGTATACGCCATACAATTTCCTTATCCTTCCGTATACTCCATAAGAAGCTTTCCGTAAATGCCATACAACTTCCGTATATTTCCATAAAACTCCTTATGTTTTCCGTATGTAGCATAAGGAAATGTTACGGAGTCCATATATTTTCCGTAAGATTTCATACGGAACGTTTCAGTAGGGGGGCTCGTTTTTTTTCGGGTTTTGACACAATAATTATGAAATATGACAGTAATAATGCAAAGGAAAGTAAAGGGGAGGTTATTTGAACAAACTGTAAGGTAAAGGTGAAGAAAAAAAAGTGGGCGAAAGGATAACTTGCCGTGGGCAGGAACCAAACCTGCCACCTTCGAATAACGCGTTTAATGCTCTACCACTGAGCTATCATGGCGGCTTTCTTCATAGCCACTTTATTGGGTATATATGTGAATTTAAACGTTTGAGTACCAGTCAGCGCCATACGTAGCCATGGCGGCACATATGTATATATCTACATTTATATATATTGTTACGTGATTTTGGGTCTGCTTCTGAATCTGCACGCGACGCTATTACCCGAGCTGACCACGCTCGTCAGCTTGCCCGCAGCAGATTAACGGCGTCCCAAGATTCGCAGAAGCATCGTTACAACAAGCGACATCGCGACGAACACTTTCGCACAGATTCTCTCATTCTTCTTTGGTCCCCTACGCGACATGCAGGCCTTGCAGAGAAGCTTCTCTCTCGTTTCATGGACCCATACCACGTTCTTAGACGAGTGACTGACACCACATAAGAAATTGTTCCTGATGATCCACCAACCTCTTTTGCTATGCTGTCCCGCGACATCTTGCATGTATCAAGGCTCAAGCGTTACCACACTGCTCCTGCTGTGGCCTCGTAAGCTCGCCGGGTCGGCGGTTTTGCCACCGGGGGTTGTGTTACGTGATTCAGGCTGAATGTAACAGGGTATAGCGGGACATACCCTAAAAGGGTGCCTCAGTCTGATAGTGAAGAAGTGGACGTTGTCGGTGAGCTGTGTTGTGGCTGCGAACTTACTACTGTTATTTTCGTGTACCAATATATATATATATATATATATATATATATATATATATATATATATATATATATATATATATATATATATATTGTTACGTGGAAAATAACAGTTGTCGGTCCGCAGCCACAACGCAGCTCACTGACAATGTCCACTTCTTTACTCTCAGTCTGAGGCACCTTACTTGGGTATGCCCCACTATGCCCTCTTTCAGTCAGACGAAATCACGTAACACGACCCCCGGCGGCAAAAGCGCCGACCCGGCGAGTTTACGGGGCCAGAGCAGGAGCAGTGTGGTAACGCTTGAGCCTTGATACGTGGACGATGTCCCTTGACAGCAGAGCGGAAGAAGTTGATGGATTATCAGGGACAATTTCATATGTAGTGTCGGTCACTCGTCTAAGCACGCGGTACGGGCCCGTGAAATGAGAGAGAAGTTTTTCTGACAGACCCGCATGTCGCGTAGGGGTCCAAAGAAGAACGAGGGAGCCTGTTGGAAAGTGTTCGTCGCGATGCCGCTCGTCGTAACGATGCTTCTGCGAGTCTTGGGACGCCATTAACCTGCTGCGGGCAAGCTGACGAGCACGGTCAGCTCGGGTAATAGCGTCGCGTGCATATTCAGAAGTATACTGTGCAGCGGCTGGCAGGAAGGTATCCAACGGCAATGTTGGTTCGCGTCCAAACAGAAGGTAAAATGGCGAGTACCCGGCAGTGTCATGCCGGGAGGAATTGTATGCGAACGTCACTTAGGGTAGTGCAAGGTCCCAATCACGATGATCGGCCGAGACGTATTTTGATAGCATGTCTGTCAAGGTGCGGTTTAAACGTTCTGTAAGCCCATTTGTCTGGGGGTGGTACGATGTCGTGAGCTTATGTTGGGTAGAGCAGGAACGCAGGATATCGTCAACCACTTTCGAAAGGAACGTACGGCCTCGGTCTGTCAGCAGTTGACGAGGGGCTCCATACACTAAAATGAGATCGCGTAGTAGAAAATCAGCGACGTCTGTAGCGCAGCTTGTTGGCATGGCTCGCGTAACTGCATAACGGGTCGCGTAATCCGTTGCCACCGCGACCCACTTGTTTCCGGAGGCGGATGTTGGGAAGGGACCGAGAAGGTCCAAACCAACACGGAAGAATGGCTCCGATGGGATGTCGATGGGCTGAAGATATCCGGAAGGTAGTCTCGACGGCTTTTTGCGACGCTGGCAAATTTCACAAGCGTTGACATAGCGACGTACAGAACGTGAAAGGCCAGGCCAGTAGAAGCGGCGGCGCACACGGTCATATGTGCGAGAGACACCAAGGTGACCCCCGGTTGGCGCGTCATGGAGCTCGCGTAGGACTGTAGAACGCAGGTGCTTTGGTATGACCAGAAGTAGGTCGTGACAATGAGGCGATAAATTACGCCGATATAAGGTGTGGTCCTTTAAGGTAAACATGCGAACGGAAGCGTCTTGCGGTGAAGATTCGAGCTGTTGTATTAGGCGGCTGATATCCGGATCGCGACGCTGCTCGTCCCCGAGATGAAGCAGCTGGGAGATGGAAAGGACGCAGCCCACAGAATCAGTGCTCGTAGGATCGCAGTCGGCCACAGGGTAGCGTGACAGACAATCCACATCTTTGTGCAGTTTTCCTGATTTGTACACTACGGTGTAAGAATACTCCTGGAGGCGGAGTGCCCAGCGGGCGAGACGACCTGTGGGATCTTTGAGGGAGGCGAGCCAGCAGAGAGTGTGGTGGTCGGTAAGAACTATAAATGGTCGGCCGTATAAGTAAGGGCGAAATTTCGCGACTGCCCACACCAGCGCTAGGCATTCGCGCTCTGTGATGGAATAATTACGCTCCGAGGTGGACAGCAGCCTGCTGGCATAAGCTATCACGCGATGCTGCCCACGTTGTCGCTGAGCCAACACAGCGCCTATTCCGTAACCGCTGGCATCGGTGCGCACTTCCGTCGGTGCCGTAGGGTCGAAGTGAGCCAGCACAGGAGAAGAAGTGAGCCAAGTGGTCAGGTCGGAAAATGCTTCTGCTTGTGAGGGACCACAGGTAAACGTCTCATCCGGTCTGAGTAAATCTGTTAGGGGCCGAGCGATTTCCGCGAAGTTCTTGATGAACCGCCGAAAATAGGAGCAGAGCCCCACAAAGATGCGGACATCTTTGGCGGTTTTCGGCACAGGAAAGTCTTTCACAGCTCGAACTTTTTCTGGGTCAGGCTGTACACCGTAAGCGTCAAGAATATGTCCAAGTATTGTATTGCGACGGCGACCAAACCGGCACTTAGATGAATTCAGCTGAAGGCCGGCGAGACGGAATACATCAAGAATTTTTGACAGTCTCTCAAGATGCGCTTCAAAAGTGGGAGCAAACACAATCACGTCATCCAGATAACAAAGACACGTAGACCACTTGAATCCATGGAGCAGAGAGTCCATCATTCGTTCAAAGGTGGCGGGGGCATTACATAAGCCGAAAGGCATGACTTTGAATTGGTAGAGGCCATCGGGTGTTACAAAAGCCGTCTTCTCTCGGTCCATGGGGTCCACGGCAATCTGCCAATAACCAGAACGAAGATCTATAGAAGAAAAGTAGGCGGCACCATGGAGGCAATCAAGGGCGTCATCAATGCGCGGCAGAGGGTATGCGTCTTTCTTGGTGATGTTGTTAAGGTGGCGATAGTCCACACAAAATCGCCACGATCCGTCCTTCTTTTTAACTAATACCACCGGGGATGCCCAGGGACTGGAGGATGGTTCAATAATGTCCTTTGCTAGCATCTTGTTCACCTCCTTCTGAATTATGCTCCGCTCAAAAGCAGACACTCTGTAGGGACGGCGGTGAACAGGGTTGGCATCACCTGTGTGTATGCGATGCTGGACAAAGGACGTCTGCCCAAGAGGTCGGTCACCAAAATCGAAAACTTCCTGGTAGGCCTCGAGAAGATGTTGTAGGGCTTCAACTTGCGGAGGTGGAAGATCAGTGGCGATCATGTCTACAATTTGACGGCTGCCCGAATGTGTTGCGAGTGATGTGCGCTGCGGTGATGCAAGTGTGTCTAAGGCAAGCACTTCAATTTGTGAATTGAGCAACGGACACAGGTGGGCCACAGAAATGCCTTGTGGAAGCACATGATTCATGTAGCCGAAATTGACAAGAGGTAGACAAGTTTTGTTATCTGTGATGCTGAGCACCGTATAGGGCACTGCAACATTGTGCGCAAGGAGTACGTCGGTGAGAGGCGTAGCGTAATAGTCACCGTCGGGCACAGCTGGTGAGCACAGAAAATCGACGTACGTCACAGTTTTCGAGGGCAGGCGAACAAAATCGCTGCATTGTAATCGGCATGTAGGTTGGTACGGGGCGGCACTGATTTGTGGTAGTTCAAGGCGGAGCACACCAGCGGAGCAATCAATCAGAGCAGAAATGGCGGCAAGAAAATCGAGGCCTAGTATGAGGTCGTGGGGACATGTTTCAAGCACGGTAAAAAGGACAACCACTTGATGACTGGCTACGGTAAGTTGAGCTGTGCACATACCGACGACAGGGACTTTTGCACCATCTGCAACTTGGACGACACTGGTCAAGGGGGGGCGTGAGGACCTTCTTCATGCGACGACGAAAACGCGAACTCATAATACAGACGTGAGCGCCCGTATCTATCAAAGCTTCAACAGGTGTACCATCAACATATACTTCTAGGGTGTTCCGGTTCAAACGTAAGGGCAACAGAGGATTTTTGGGTAAGGTCGACAGGGCAGCTTCACCTCCAGAAGCTGCGCAGCCTAGTTTTCCGGGGACGCGCGGCGGTTGAACAATGGCGAGGGAGAGCGGCGACGCGTGTTTGAACGAGAAGAGCGGCTTTGAGGCGGTGGCGACGACGGGGCAGGGTGGCCATAGTCCTCAGGGGCAGTAAATGCTGTAGACTGAGTGCGGGTCGGATAACGGTGGTTTGGTGGACGGAATGAGCTACTGTAAGCGGGGTACGAGCCAGAAGACATAGATGGCCATTGACTGCGGCAGTAACGAGCGATGTGTCCTGCGCGACCACAGCGGAAGCAGATTGGCTTATCATCAGCTGTTCGCCATTCAGACGGGTTCCTGGTTTGAATAGAGTACGGACGGCGACGTCTCATGTCCACAGAAGCTATCGAGGGACCAGTATTATCCAGCGTGGATGCAGTGGACAGGATACCAAGGTTTGCGAATTCCCGGCGGACAACAGCCTGGATCAAGGCGACAGCTGGCGTTGAGGCGTCGGGCAACGTCGGTAGTTTGTTGGCAGCCGGGTAAGCGGCCTCGAGTTCACGTCGGACGATGCGCGTCACGTCTTCGGTTGTAGACGGATGACAAGGAGTGGCTTCGCAAGACGACGTTGCCGCGGTGTTGGGTAGGCGCTGAAACTGCTGCAAAATGCGTCGACTCTTCGCCTGCTCGAGACGGCGGCACTCTTTGATCACAGCGTCCATGGTCGTTACGTTGGTGAATACAAGCAGACTGAACGCATCGTCGGCGATTCCTTTTAACACGTGCGAAATCTTGTCGGCCTCAGTCATGTTGCGATCGGCCCTTTGACACAACGCTAAGACGTCTTGAATATAAGTCAAGTAGGGCTCAGTGGACGTCTGTGTACGGACAGCCAATTGCTTTCGGGCATCAAGTTGTTGACCAAACGGGTTGCCAAAAAGGTCGCGGAGCTGTTGTTTAAACATTTTCCAGCTTGTGATTTCGTGCTCGTGGGTCTCAAACCAGGTGCGAGGGCTCTTGTCAAGGTAGAAAATGACATTCGCAAGCATAACGGTTGGGTCCCAGCCATATTGCTTGCTGATGCGCTCGTACATGCTAAGCCACTTGTCCACATTCACGTTGTCCTCTCCAGTAAAGGTACCGGGATCACGGGGTTGCGTTAGGGCGACGTACCGGGTTGCTGTCGTTGCTGAGGTAGGTGGCGAAGCCGTATCTTCACCCTGAGCCATGGTAGCAGACTCAAGGAGGCGTCCACTGCGTAGCTCCGTTGTCAGAAGAGTACCCAGCACCTCCACCAAAATGTTACGTGGAAAATAACAGTTGTCGGTCCGCAGCCACAACGCAGCTCACTGACAACGTCCACTTCTTTACTCTCAGTCTGAGGCACCTTACTTGGGTATGCCCCACTATGCAATCTTTCAGTCAGACGAAATCACGTTACAATATATATATATATTTATAGGCAGGCATGGTGGTTGAGTGGCCGTAGCGTTGCATATAGTCCAGTAGATCCTCCGTGAGCGGTCACAACGTGCTTTATTTCGACGTTTCGGCCTATTGTATAAAGCTGAGCAACAACAAACTGTACCTTTAATCCTGATGAAGGCCAGACTTTAGGCCGAAACGTCGAAATAAACCACGTTGTGACCGCTCACGGAGGATCTACTGGACTATATATATATATATATATATATATATATATATATATATATATATATATATATATATATATATATAGGATATAGGTGAGTATAACTCATCCCCTGATGAAGGGAGGACCCCTCCCGAAACTGTTGGGAAATAAATATATTTATCCTTGTTGACAACGCTCCCGTTGAGCCATATCCCATACCTTCACGAAGACTAACTGGCCCATTGAATTATTACTCCCACCATATATATATATATATATATATATATATATATATATATATATATATATATATATATATATATATATTTATATATATATCTTTGTCTGTGTGTGTGTGTGTGTGTGCTGCATTATTTATACATTTATTCTCAGTAATACCAGATTGTCAACTTAGCGATACTGCAGAACTTCACGAGTTCACTTTCATTCTTTTTGCAACATTGCCACAAATGAATTGAGTATTCATTCGTTGAAAATAAAGTCGGCCCGTTTTTTGTTCAATGAAGCCAACAAGCGTAACGTCTTTGTAATCAAAAAGGCTAAAGCAAAAAAAGAGAGACTAAAAAAACTGTGGGGCTAGGTTTACGTATCTATGGTAATGCTTACGTACTGGAAAATGAATTTAGGATAATGTTATTCCGTAATAACTTTTATTTATGAAGCGACTAAGGATTGTAAGGCGTTCACGCCAAAAGTGGCTTATGAGTTTCGAGCATGCCTTTGTTATTTTCATTGCCTTTGTTTTTGAAGTATTTAGGTTGTTCATGATTGAATTTGCAGTTCTCGCTCATAACCCATTAGGAAGGCGCAACCCACGAGGGATACCACGACCAGCATTTATGGGTACGCATTTCTTGTTGTCTTATAGCTTAACAGTAAAAAAAGTTGAGGTGGTTCGAAAATAAAGCAGTAGTGAATGTAAAATATTTGAAAATCGGACAAGTGCCCAAGAATTCTTGCCATGTTCATAGCACCAACCATTGCTACGTAGGTGGCTAATTTATTATACGAAAACATGGCAAATGCACATTTAAAGTATTTATCGACCATTGTTACAAAACTCACCCTAGTAACGAACTTACGCATGCTTTATTTTTCTGATTTTTTATCGTCCTAACTTGACAGCTACTGCAGAAACAAATACTTTATGAAGATGCTTTACAAAAAAAGTAAAAGCACACGAGTCATAAACGCACGACGCTGAAAACAAGAAATAGTTGTCGGATTTTCACTAATAGCGGACAGATTTCTCACTAATAGCGGACTATATATATATTAGCGGACTATATATATAATAGCGGACTATATATATAATTTTTCACTAATAGCGGACAGATTTCTTGAAACACCCACAGGAAATAAAAAGTGGTTAGAAAATAGCTGCCTACATTTTCAAGGTGTTCATGACGTGTTCCTGCTTGGAGATGTGCAATTATTGAGCAGCCGGCGCTGGGAAAGGAAGTGCACCTTGGTTTTGCAAAGGGAAAATTGATGTGCAATAGTTTTTTTTTGTTCTTGGTAAATTGCCGTTTTCATGACTGGCTGATCGCAAGCTGCGTCTTGGCTTTACTAATACCACCTTACCACATAGTTTGGCGTGTTTAACCAAGCCAGTTGTAGGAGTTGCATTACTTGCTGCTAAGATGGCCGCTAGAATGCTGCGGCAAAATGTTACGGACACAAGGTGAAGCCATTACAAGGTTCCTACAGCATATAAGTATTTTAGTATCACTTTTTAAACAAACAATACTTTTGCAAACACTTTCCTATTAGGTGGCAAAGAGTACACAATACCAGTGCGTGTTTTGCGGATATTGGTTTACTGTACAGCCATAACCAAACAGCCATCTCTCCTCAAAGAGCATTTTCTTATTTCTACTAGAGTGCCTGATATTATCATTGAATGAAGGTGTTACTTAACGGCCTTCAGTGTAACCGAGTAGGACCCTATCAACCTTCGCTCATTCGTCGTGGCTTCCAAGTAAAGATGTCTATGTTTTATGTATCGGATATATAAAAAATAAAATGTACCTTAAGCGGCAACCAATGTTCCCCTCGTTTGCATTACATAGACATGAACATAGCTTTTTGTATATTTCACTGTTTACACTTCGTTGTCGTGGCACTCAATGAATATGTAGTAATTACATATGTGTTCAATATGTAATATTATATACAAATTTCACATTGCAGGACCAGCGCCTTTCCGTCCAGGAAGTGCTCAACACAATATTCCCAGGATAATGATACGTAAGTACTTACGTAGGGTTTTAATAAGTCGCATTTGTAGTGAGGTGAGTGCAAGATGAAGTAAAAAAATTACAATCTAGTGAGAAAGAGCTGAGCGGTTGCGATTCAGATGGTGTGTGCGTGTTTTCCAGCTTGACTGACCATTGTGTGTGACCGGACTTGAGCCAAGCATAACTACAGCAGATGCCACATTATACGCGATAGCGTGAAGAACACTTTACTGTTCAGACGTTGTGGATGTCCCATTCACAGCAACTCCTATTCATACTTTATACTTTGAAAGAAGTATAGTGTTCTAGCCTATTGATCTAGCAGACTACAATCCTAATTTCTTGCTGACAATGTCATGGGTACGTAAGTCACCTCAACGTTCATAACGTACATGGTTTAGGTAGGACACTACCGCAAACAGCACGAGTTTTTTTAATTACTCTTGCTTTACTAGGCACACTACTGAATGCCACCACACCTGACTAGTTGTAAATGTATTTTAATTCGAGTGGTACGTACTCTTTACTTAAACGAATAAGCCATACAGAACCGAATGGTAGGCATCAATACACTTTTTACAAATGCCGTAATTTGTGATCCCTGATTGGCGTACTTTATAGGGTACCATATACCAAGGTAAAGAACAAATGAAAGCCTGTCATGAATTATAAATATTCTCGCTATGCTATTCTTAGCTTAAAACGGGAAAGCGTACGTCATGTATGAAGTCAGTGCTGCAGTGCGTTGTTATGATGCCTAATGATTTTGATGTTACTTCGAAACCAGTAATCTGCAAAGATACTTTTTTATTTCATTTTTGGACGATATAATTGCATTACCGGCGATCAGGACAAAAGGGGGTAGTTTGCTTCCTGACGAGGTCCTGCTCGCACTGGCACAATAATGGATGAATCGCGAAAACAACTCTTTAACTTATTGATCCCATTATCTTTCTTTTTCTTTTAGCCAAAGGAAAATAATCCTGTGCACACCACGACACTGCTTCACCAAGAACCATCAGCAAGTTGGAAGTTTTTTGATGGTGACGTCCTGGGGACATGAGGCAGATTGGATACTACACGACTTTCTATTCAAGAACCACGAGGGCACTACAGAAGTTAATCAAAACACAATCACAACAATGCGCATTCTTTCAAAGCTTATGAAGCGTCCATGTAAAATTATATAATTTGCTGGTGGCGTATTTGGGCACAATATGTTAACATAAGCGGGCTAGAAAAAAGAGAGACATCCAACAAACCGAGCTATTGGCTCAATCGAACAATTTACGACTTGGTTATACCAGAGTGGTGGCGTCATTTAGCATGATCACATATTGTTGCATCAGTTTTGAAGCATGAATGAGCTCAGGTACAGGTACACTACATGTTTTTACTAAGCTCTGAAAACTGCTTTTATGTTTGTTGTCATAAACGCTGCAATAAAATACCGTATGTCAATTCACTAGTGGATGGCTTCACCTCCATGCATATAAACACGAACGCATCGCATTCAATCCAGGCAAATTTTAAAGCCTTAGCCGAAGGGGCAGAGGTGATGATGGAGCAGAACCGCTGTGTTTCTTTTATATATCTTCTGCTCTGTCCCGCCATGGGTGCAACATTCATCGAGTTTAAGACGTTACTCGCTTTCAGTTCTCCACTCCTAATAAGAGAACCATACGCGTGCGAACGGCTCTCCATTGAAAAAAGCGGGCCTCAATTTCATTCCTTTGTCTCCTCTCTCTCCGTCACCAATTGAACGAGTCGAAAGAAGGGGCTTGCGAATTTTTGTATATATATTGTTACGTTTGAAAGAGACTGGTAGATGTTGACAGGGACCATTCATTAGGTTGTGAGGGGCAGCTCAGAAGCGGCCGACTGGTTAAAGATCCTCCTGATCCTCTTCTTCCTCTCTCACTCTGGGCGACAAATGCGTTCAGCGTATATGCTTCTTTGTCTTCGTGCATGTACGCAACATTCCTCTCCGCGCAGACGAAGGCCGCCGGACGAGTCAGTCGAGTTGTCGTGGCGTCTACAGTTTCAGGCGGGCAACATGAATCACATGAGTTTTGGCAGCTCGTCGACCACTCGCCGTGAGACGAGCTGTTACATAGTTGACCCTGTAAGTCTGTCGACAATGACAAAAGGTCCATCGTCAGTGGCCAAAAACTTATGGCATAACCCGCGCTTGCGCATCGGAGTCCACAACCACACCAGATCACCACGTTGATAAATCAGTTGTCGATGGTGAATGTCATAGCGTGCCTTCGCTTGTCTTGTTATGCCAATGTGCGTAGTTGAGCTATGCGACGCGCCTCTTCGGGGAGGCAGAGAGTCTCGGCGACAGTGACGTTGTCGTGGTCACAGAAATGCAATATTGTGTCGATTGTGTGCCGGGGCAAACGTGCATAAAACAAAAAGAATGGGCGATAGCCTGTAATCTTATGCTTCGCTGTGTTGAACGTGTAAGTAATGAACGGGAGTACGTCATCCAGTTCTTGCGGTCGCATGAGGACATACATAGACAAATGTTGATAATAGTGCGGTTGGTATGCTTCGTCAGCCCATTTGTTTGGGGGTGGTATGGTGTCGAGTGACGCACGCGGGATTCACATAAACGGAGTAGCTCCTCCACGACATCCGCTGTGAATTGTCGTCCACGGTCAATGATAATCAGGCGAGGTGGGCCATGTCGGAGGATGACGTACTGTAACAGAAACGACGAGAATTCACTGGCAGTTGCGGAGGGGATGGCCGCCGTCTTGCAGTAGCGAGTGTGGTAGTCGACGCAAACAATTATTCATCAGTTGCCCTTAACCAATATTGGGAAGGGGCCCAGAAAGCCAATGCCCACTTGTTCTAAAGGTGCGCTTGAAGTAGGCATCGGCTGTAGAAGAACAGCTGGACCAGTTGATGGACGTTTTTGACGCTGACATTGCATGCAACTTGCCACATAACTCTCAACAGACTTCTGCATACCAGGCCAATAAAAGCGCTCTTTAGTCCGGTGAAGCGTCCGCGCTAAACCTAAATGTCCAGTTGTAGGGTTGTCTTGCATGACACTCATGATAACTGTTCGCAGGTTCTCCGGGACAACTAGAAGAAAACGCGCGCCAATGCTGGAGAGGTTCCTTTTGAACAACAGTCCATCACGCGCACTGAAACGGCGTGCACCAGTGGAAGCGGATGGCAGCGGCGAATAGTGGTGCTAGTTTAGCGTCCTTCTGCTGTTTTGCTCTGAAACTGGGATAGTCCGGGGACGTAGGCGACACGACGCTACAATCTGGTCAAGGTCATCGGATTCACAGTCTGTTGTGCTAAGTGGCATACGTGAAGACAGTCCGCGTCAGAATTTCGACGACCACTCTTGTAAGCTACGGTAAAACTGTATAATGTTGCCGGAGTGCCCAGCGCGCAAGGCGGCCACAAGGATCACGAAGGTTGACAAGCCAACACAACGAGTGGTGGTCGATTACGACTGTGAATGGGCGTCCGTACCAGTAAGACCTAAATCGCTGAATTGCAAATAATACCACCCGACATTCTTGTTCCGTAACAGTGTAGTTTGTTCCGGCCTGATTAGGGAGCGACTTGCATATGCGATGACGTGTTCATGGTCGCCGTAACGTTGTACTAGGACGGCTCCAATACCTATGCCACTAGCATCCGTATGAAGCTCTGTCAAAGAAGAAGGACTGAAGTGCTGAAGGACGGGTCGTGACGTCAGCAAAAACTTCAATTGACAGAAAGAAGAATCGCACTAAAGAGTCCACTCAAAAGAATTGGCCTTTCGTAACAGGCATGTGAGAGGATACGCAACGTCGGCAAACTTCGTAATAAGCGGCGGAAGTACGAACAAAGCCCCAGGAAACTACGAAGTTCCTTGACTGAAACGCGGCGCATTTAACGCCTCAACTGCTGCTCCCTTCTGGAGGTCAGGGCGGATGCCATCCTTGTCAATAAGATGCCCGAGCACAAGCATCTGGCGGTCTCCGAAGTGGCATTTCTTCGAGTTTAAAATTAGGCCAGCGTTTCGAATGCAGTTCAAAACAGTATCCAGACGAGAGTTTGTGTTCACTGAATGTGCGGCCAAAGCTGACGACGTCGTCGAGGGAGCGCATGCAGAGTTCCACGTCAAGCCACGCAGATTGGTGTCC
>WOVY01006934.1:5000-74129 GCA_013436015.1 Rhipicephalus annulatus
TCACGGGTTCGAATCCCGGCTGCGGTGGCTGCATTTCCAATGAAGGCGGAAATGATGTAGGCCCGTAGGCTCAGACTTGGGTGCACGTTAAAGAACCCCAGGTGGTCGAAAGTTCCGGAGCCCTCCACTACGAAGTCTCTCATAATCATATGGTAGTTTTGGGACGTTAAACCCCACAAATCAATCATTTTTTTCATTGTGCACGCGTGACTCGGGCGGCGAGAAGAGTGAGAGGAGGTGGCTATTTAGCGGCACAAGAAGAGAACCGGCAGTACGTCAGTCATGTACGTCCTGTTCAGGGGCTTTGAGCACAGCACTTCCGCGCGATGGGCAACGGCTTCCAAACCTGGAGAACCGATCGATCGCGCAAAAACTACCCCGCTACACTGTCGAGCAAACGCCCTGTTTCGTCGCTCATGGCATCGGTCGTCGCTGTCGCGTGCATTTTCGCGTTTATGAGGTTTAACAGATATGAGCGATTAACGATGTCTTCTCCGTTCGGGCTGGTCGTCGCACTGATGCGTGTGTTTTTGAAGACTAGTTCATTCAATTGTGCGACGAGAGGTCGTTGCTTCAAACGACCACTGTGCCGGTAATTTACTGTGTTTTCACTGCTATTACCTTAGTTTTGCTTACTCTTCTCGCAAGTATATACGCATGGAAAGGGGGGGGGGGGGGGTCTCATGACTTTGCTGTACGTGTACACAACCTACTCAAACTACCGCTGATAATCACGTCAGAAAAAAAAGGTGATAAGGTGATGCCTTTGCCCCTCCTCCCGCCGGGTTGGTTTAAACCCCCCCCCCCCCCCGAAAAAAGTTTCCGGCTACGCCCCTGCAGTGTATAGACACTTTTCACAACAAGGCTGCAATATTTTTTCCCGCAGCGCCGTCTAGCATCTGCGATGTTCCGCCGTCATGTCGGTGTGTGGGGATCTGCGGCGGTGTATGCAGCGAATGCGCTCAGCTTCGCTAGTTGAAAGTAGAGGTGTGCGCCGAGACGCTGGCGCACCGCCGCCGCTGGTGCCGACTGATCGGCGCGCCATTTATGTACGATTATTTTTTTAGTAAACCTGCCTTTCTTTGGCAGTTTATTCTGTCACTAGTAAATCGTCCGTCCTTTTTTTGTTATTTCTGCCCTCTAGCAAACGCATCGCAATCGATTCACATTCAAGTTAGTGTTAGATATTTAACTGGATCAGAACAACTTGTTCAGTGCTCCTAATAACATACAAAGGTAGTGCTGGACTAAATATAAATGTTAATTTTAAGCTACTTTCAAGCTCAGTGTAGTTAAAAGTCCCGTAAGCCACCTCCAAAATACTTTCAAGCATTTCAAGTAAACGTGCCCCTTGCCTTTCCTGTCTATTTCTCTCAAGTAAACGTGCACATCGTGTGCTGAATGTTACACGGGGCAGTGCTACGAGCCGCCGGTGCACAACAAATTCCAAGAAACAATCCCTTCTCCTTTCCGCGCCTTTCGGGCCTCCGCCGGAAGCGCCGTGCCGCATCTCTGACGCACCGAGCCAAATGCGCCAAATATGCTGTGATTGATCGAGCAAGAACCTATACGACTTCCGATCACTCTGCAAGCAGCTGCCCGTGTTGCTTGTTGTTCGTCGTGTTGCCCGCGCAACACGTGTGTGGCACGGCGTGTTCCCGTACGGGTCCGTCGCGTTGGCGATCCCTCGAAGGCATGTGAGGGTTCGTACCGGCCCGATTACGGTAGCCACAGATCGCCAACAAGCACGCACCTGACGGAGTACACAGGTCTGTAACAGTAGAAGAGCGCCAAAGGCGGTGTTTGACGACTACCTAAGAAAAAAACAAGATATAAATACAATCATCGCCCCCCATCCTGCGGCTCACCTGCCATCGATATGTGTGAGAGAGCCGTGTTACGTGATTTTTATTGCGACCATCAGTCTTTTGTCGCTGTTAGCACAAATACCACACGCAATTTTAATTAAAAGTTCGACGTCCCCACTTATAACAGTAAATATGGCTGAGAGTGATGACAAAATCTTTGCGGAAATTTGGCAGGATTTCAACGTTTGTTTTACCAAAATCCTGAGGCACCATCGTGTGTCTTTTTAAATAAAGTACCGATCTACAATGCGCATTCCGGATTTCGCGTAGCAATACAAATCAAGTGATTGTTGAGGCCTGGCCCCCACGGGACGGCTTTAAGCTCTCCCATAGTAGAGTACCTAGTACTCTAAACCGTTACCCACTTTTACTAAGCACACGTTGAACGATGAAGGTTGTTCACGTTTCGTGGCACGAATACGAATGCATTAGTCAGCAAGTAATTTCTGTTAATATGGCCTCGTAATGTGTGAGACCCCCATGACGGCTTCCAGCTCTCCCATAGTAGAAGAACGCCAATTATTTTGACGAAGTTACCTACTTTACAGTCGGTATTCTGGCTGACGATCGAGTCTATATACTCCCGTTCACACAGTATGTATGAATGAAAGGTGCCGAAAGTCGGTATTGGAATAACAATCAATACGACTGTAAAATAGCGAGTGAAGGAACAGTTAAAGTTCAAAGGGGAAGATCAGCACTAATGTAAAAGCACTTCTATGCGTATGCATCGAAGCAATTGCTTATATTGCTGAGCAGTCTGAACGAGCAAGAACCAGCTGTTTGCGGCATGCGTATTAAAAAAGAGCCAATTAAGGATTTGGATATGCTTTAATGAAGAAAGGGACAAACGCAACATAATAAATATCATCTATCAAACAAACGATCCTGTTGGCAGGTTTACCGAGGTCACGAAAATATACCATTTTAAACCACACCAGCGCTCACGAGAATATGTGGTTCGCTGGAGCAGCCACCCAGACGAGTGTGTCTGGGTGGCTTGTCAGAGGGCCTCTGACAATTCCCATCGGTCTCACAATAGGATTTGTTGAGCGGCTCAGAAGCGTTACCTTTTTTTTGTGCTCTATGCGATAGTGTTTTGCGGGAAAAAGATTAAATAAAAGCAGATACAAGTTGGTTGCCTGAGCGGCCTTGTATTGGCAGATGCATTTGGAACCAATGCCCATTTATATGGTCATTCAGTTGAATCTAAGCTTCTTGTTTTTCAAGAGTACTATAGACGGTACATTCCCTTATATATATTCGCTATATATTTTCACTATAGAAGGTACATTCACTAACCAGTGTGCTCGTCCCTCGTATTAAATATCTAAGGAACGGTAAGTTTCAACTAACCTTCACTGGGACTACAACTACAAAATAGAATAGTACTTAGAATGAAAAAGAAAAAAAAAGTAGGACCAAGAGGGACACACACCTGCTAGCACTAACTCACAACTGAAAGTTTGTTACACACCTGAAAAAAAAATCTACCAAAATGAGCCTGCGCCATGCGTGTCGTAAAAACACACAAAAACGCAGACAACGAAAGGGCGTGCTTAGAGACGATTAATGCAGTCGAGTTACTTGTCTTGTAACGGCCGCGAAGGCCGACTTACAAAAAGTGCGGTTATATTTGCGGCATGATATGCATCCGCAATCACTCGCTTTTACTGATTAGGTTAATGGTACAAAAGCACTGTGGTTTCGAAGACTAAATCACAGCCCCGCCGCGGTGGTCTAGTGGCTAAGAGACTCGGCTGCTGACCCGCACGTCGTGGGTTCAGCTGCAGCAGCTGCATTTCCGAAGGAGGCGGAAATGTTGTAGGCCCTTGTGCTCAGATTTGGGTGCACGTTAATAAAACCCAGGTGGTCGAAATCTCCGGAGCCCTCCACGACGGCGCCTCTCCTAATCATACGGTGGTTTTGGGACGTTGAGCCCCATATATCAATCGAAGACTGGATCACACTTGCATGACTGCCATATCGACGCGGGATGGGACGGCTTCATTAAATGAATTTCGACGCTCGCTGGCGCGCGTGTTAACACATCGACCAGCCAGCTGATATACATGTGGACCATGGTGTAAGAATAAGTTAGGTGTTAACACTGCACCCGGCGCCGCGTTCAGATTGTGTTCGCCGCCTGTGACGTTTCCGTTTTATCCGACAGATGGCGCTCGCGGAAAGAGGAATTTGCGGCACTTACCGCAAAGGTAGGCTGCACGCAGGCAACATTGAGCGGCGGTGGTCAGTTCCCTTCCGGGCCGTTCGATGCATTGCTATAGTGTACTAGATATTATTATAATGCACTATAGCATTGCTAGCGAGCGTTGAGAAGACCCGAGTTCTCCGCTTGAATATCGTGTTCCATTCGATGCAACTGTAATATTTTTCGTGTGTTTCTGCATTTGGATACCACAAATGATTCAGAAGTATCAATTGTTACTAACGTAACGATTGTTATCAGTGGTCAGCGCCGTAGCTGTATATGACATCTGCGGCGATTTATGCGATGCTGTCGAACGCTCATCGTGGCATATTACAAAGCTTGTTTTGCGTCAACTGCTCTGTTCGCAAGATCCTCGGCTGATAACAATCGTACACCCACTCGGTGCAGTCGTATTAAATGCTATGTACTTGCGCATTGGGTGGATCTTGAGGTTATGTTTGCGCGAGATTGTCGTGTTTGCGGTTTGTGCGGTCGGTGTTCGCGTACTCGTTGGCGTAGAGAGATTGAGTGTACAAGAAAGCAGATATGAACAATGCTTGCTTGTCGGCAGGTTGATTTTGGTCATATCAAAGTATTATTACGACACGGCTTCTCGTATTTACGTATCGGGGATGTACGACAGCAGCCGCTTATATGGGCAGCTCGGAGTGTTGCGGTTACAGGCGTATTAGCTCTATGGGGCCGTAGTCGTGCGGCTGTAGGTGCTAGACACTAGTGCCCTGGCAATTTGTCGTTATCTTTAAAACGTGCCGCTCGACCACATTTAATCCCGTTCAAGGTCGATTTTATTTACTGCGATCAGCTCCCCTCTGCGTCTCAGTGCCGATCAAGAAACCTGATTCCGATCGGAATCTAAAGGGCGCCGTGCAAGGCTCGTATTATTTGCGAACGCGCAGTTGCCATTTTCTCAGTTCTGCCAAAGAAATAAACTATTTAAAAAGTTCATTCACGAGAAATCTAGAATGTTTGTGGGCGGACATGCGTAAACTGTGTGTGCAGCTGTGTGCCTTTATGACCAATTTATGTTGCTGATATTGTAAAAGTTGCGGTGTATTTGTCGCTATTTAAATCTGTTCCACATTATTGTTATGTCTGCATTCCTGCCGCGTGAACAGGAGTGCAGTTATTTTCAAGTCGCATAGTATTTTTGTTGATGACACACCTTCCCCCGAGGAGACGGGTTACCTGAATAACATAATTAACAATACAGCATTTCAGATAACGGCCTGTAACGTGATTGGAATGAGAGATGTTAAAAGTGTGACCAAAGTAACACGCCAATTGGGAACACGTTTTTTGGAGTTCACTCTCCTTTTTTTGTACCGTGGGTAGAAAATGACAGACGAGCAAAATAACGGCTATTGGTATCTTCAGGCTTTCAATATCTTGCTAGGTCATGCGTGAAAGAACAGCTACTTGCTTCTGGTACTTCTTACAGCTTTCTTTTGCTGGGAGGGCACCTTACTATTCTGCTCAATTGCTTTATGCAGCGACCAAAATTAGCACCTTCAGAATCGCAAGCGTATACAAACTGTGCGTGCAGCTGTGTGCCTCGGCTTCATTATCTGTTGGTTTTTCATCAAGGATGCAATCACAAAGACATACACAAAGGTAAACAGTCAATATTTATTTATTGATACACCAAGTACTCACATGATTGCGAGAGCACCTGAGAAAAGGAGATATTATCTGGACTTTCTCTCATATCCGCAGGCAACAAGGGTGTAAAAGCGAAACCCATATTGTGGGCGATTCACATGCACAGCGCAGTGAAGCTACATTGACACAAACATCAAGAGCAATTTAGCACAATGTCGAGACATTCATTGACAGCTACAGCTGTAGTGGTGGATCGAAGCTGCAGAAATTATGGCCGAAGTTTATACATGGTAGCAAGCAAATGACACGAACATTATCAGACGTGCTGGAAGCAGCGTTTAACTCCATAACATTACTACTGGAGAATTCTGGGCAAAACAAGGAAAGCATTGTCCTGGAGTTAGCATCTGAACAAGAGGACTACCTTGTTGAAATTTAGGAACAAGGCTCTGGCTGCTCATACTCGCCAGTTGTTATCCAAGTAAATCTTCTATGGAACACTGCGTTTTCTATAGTGCAGAATCATGGTTAAAAAACACTAGCACAGTACGAGGTTCTAACATCTATCCTATTCTAACGAGGGCAACATATATCCTACCTATAAAGCTCACTGTTAAAACATATGCAATGAATAACTTGTCATGCTTCCGTGATCATGGACATGCATAACAAACTGTTAAGATTGAATAAGTACCCTCGTATATTTTGCCCAGTACTATGCAGTTGCGAGTACTGAAAAGTTTTAATTTGCTCATGTTACTGATTAGTGATTTGTAAAGCACTACCGGCTTGTGTGCTCTCTTGTTCCTTAGCTCAAGAGAGAGTTTGCAATCATTAAGCCCGACAAAAAATAAATATCCGGAACATCGGCCCCAAGCTGTGCAAATGCTTTTAAAGGTGCCGTGTTACTGTAGCTGTTCTATTCTCAGTCTAAGATTGTAACAAAGTAGAGAGCCCAGTTTGATTATGCATAAACGATTCTGGACATTAAGCTTACATTCTATGAAATTTCAAAACGCTGCTGCAACTCTCTTTTCACAAGCAGCAACTTCCATTTTGGCATGAAGCATCAAGGGTGTCACCCCTAAACTGTGTTTGCAATTCACTCAAATGCGTAGTAGAAGGCATAGCAAATCACTAAGAAAATACATTAAAAACAATGACGCATCATAGACAAGCTATTTAAAGCTCTTGCAATCGCTTCCTTTATGGACAGTGTGTAAAAGCATGGCCTTCAAGAAAGGCTTGTGGTACCTGAGTTGCTTCCAATGATTTCCCAGAGTATTCGCTTCTTCATCACCCAGTGGTACCTCGTCGTTGTATGGTTAAATTGACAAAATGAAATAGAAATTTGCTGTCGCAGCAAATTATGCTAATATTTTTCTGCTTGCTCTCAGATGTGTTGTTTAACGTGAGCGGTATTCAGTGAATGGTCTTCGGTGAGTGGTATTCGTTGAGTGGTATTTGTTGAGTGGTATTCTGGAGGCGCTGCGTAAGAGTGCCTTTAGCGTGCAGCGGAGGCGAACAATCGCATCAAGTCTCGTCACACGTGAAACATGAGTGCCATCTGGCAGTTTTCTTACAAAACAAAGCGCGTGGCTCTGAGACGGGCGTGCGTGCCCATCTCAGAGGTGATAAGGTGTAGAACGCAAGGTGATGGGTAGGTGCCACCACAGTCTCGTCTTAGCAAAGCGTTGAAAACACTCCCTGTTCCGTGCAAGCGTTGCATGGTCAGTGCAGCGTGATAAGCGCTACGGTCCTTAAAATTACTTATGTATGCCTTTTCTAGTAAAAGACGCACATTCAAAATATATGCGTGTTCTTAGGGTGCCCCAGGCATGTGCAATAATTGCTTTTTAATTGACAATCGCACAAGCATGAACGCTCAACCTTGAGCAACATTGGTGGGCGCTGTGGATGTGGTCGGCTATTTCAAGTACCCGATGCCGTTAAGAGTGGACAAACAGACAAATGTACAGACAGACCAATCAAAATTTTTGCGTCGAAGGTCCCCAAGAAAGACTATCGTCTTTAAAAGCATTGCCGGAAGTGCCACACCGGAAGTCTGTTGGGGTAGGCCGCTCGGCGTGAGCCAGTTTGTTTACAAACACCGAAACCTTCTATTAAAAACCTAAATTGACACACAACCCTTGGCAGTCTTATTGTAAGCTTCACGCAGATTTCAGCCTCTGACAGTGTACGCAGCATGATATGGTAGGAAAACTTCATTGGGTCCCGAAAGTCGGCCCTGGGTTAACCCGTACCAAACCCTCACTTTCCACCACACTTTACCTATGGCGCCAATGTGTCCCTTCCTTGATGTGGGAAGGCGGCTGCATCATAGGTCTCACACTCGTGCTATCGGATGAACAAAAGGACCGCCGCTTGTCACGATGCTGGTTGTCATCCGCCGCGACAGCGTTAGCAGGGTGTTGTGGCCGTGAACCATTGCAGTAGTTGTCGTGAAACACTTTGCCCCGTCGGGCTGCATAGCCACTCACTTTCCGTGTCGGGAGGACGATACACATATAGACGGCCATCAGTTGGCCCACAGCCCTCCGGTGAGCTGTTTCCTGTGGTAGAAGGAGGAAGAAAAAGAAGGGGACACTGCGTTTTCCATGACTCGGCGCCGATCCCAACAAGGTATCCCGTCGACAAGTACATGTGTGCTATTCTAAAGCTACTCCTCTTTACAAAAAAAAGAGAAAACAAATCTGAGAAATTCCTTGTGGCATGGCAAAGTAAAGTGTTCCGTAACCTCTGCCTCTCCCCATCTCCTTTTTTTTCTGCTCTGAAGGACCCTTAGTAGAAAGAAGGTGCATTTAGGGGGGGGGGGGGGGTCGAAGCATATCCACAACATCACGGAGGGGATTAGGCGGCACTTGTAGAGTCTTCGTTGAAAGCCTGCAGGTTTGAGTCACCCGTAGAAAGGCGGCATGCAGGGTTGAGTAGAAACGAATTGGAAGTCAAAAAAGAACGAGATGGAACTTCGCGTACGCGTGAAAGTGGATACAGCAGGCGAGGGGTAGTACACGATTTCTCATAGCGTGAAAAAAGCTTGCCGAATTATCGGGACCCTGCAATGCTTCAGTGATTTTGTGAGATCATCAAAAACTGGAAATCAAGGAGCAGTTGCACTATTGGCCATGTAATAAAGATTAAGCGAATTACTCGCAAGTTGACAGTCCGAACTTGCGTGTCTAATCCTGGTGTGTGCGCGCGTCCTTAAAGGCTGGCTTCGTCGTTGCTTCAAATGATATGGAAGCAGCTTACCGCCATGTGTTTTGTGGAACATATGCAAACATGATACAAAAAAACAGAAACGCTGCACATTTGTGGAAGCAATAAACAATACAGTCAACATACGTACCGTGGTGGGACGGTGTCCTTATGCTGTGTTCGATCGCAGCAGCGGTAATCGCAACTTGACGAACGCTAAACGGGCGGTCGAAACTTCCACGGATATACTGCACATTACTTGAGATAAGTATCCCCCCCCCCCCTCTGTGGCACTTTTTTTGTCAAACTTTCAATACGCATGCTTAAAAAAAAGCATTTACAAACCGTTTGAGAATTCTCTTCTAGTAATTTCATATGTCATATTTTTGCCGTTAGTGGTAAACGTTCTGAATTTCAGCTAATTAAGCAAACAAGACGCAGTAGAAAGCGTTTTGAACTTGTAGGTGTTCTGTGCCTCTAGTTGAGAGGAGCTAGTACGTAATCGCTGTCAGCTTCGAAATGGCTGAAACAGAAAGCAGTGGCGACCCACGAGCCGTTCCTGCAGTGGCGCCGAGGACGGACAAGAGGGGAGTAGCATTTCAATGCATTCCTTAAGCAGCACGTAGCAATAGTTGATTAGTTAGTTGTAAACTATTAGGTTCTGTCCTCGTGACCACTTGACTATGTTCTGCGACTGTAAATATGAAGGTTCGACGAAGAATTAAATTTAGTTGAAAGTCTGGGCTTGTCCCTGTCTCTTCTCTGCCGTCGTTTGTCTGTTTTTTGCGCACACCAATTTACCCTGTAGTTAGTATGTTTTTTATAGCTGGCTTTGGGGGGGGGGGGTGAGCAGGAGTGCGCACTAGTGTTAAATTTTTGGACATCTCTCGAAGTAATGGGTGAAACGTAAATGGAGACGAGCGAGTTGGTAAGCCATTGTCCTGCTTCACTTCAAGTGCGCGCTGTTCTAAACGACTCCTGTGATTCTTTGCCATGACTCTACAATCGATAACAGATCATCTGCTTCGACTCAGAACGTCGCAATACAAAATTTATGGAACCAGGGAAGCACAAGCACCAATGCCTGTGTTGATTCAAGTCGTCGTCCAAGTCAAAATCCTGTGTCTGGTCATTGCGCAGAATAACAAACAGATGTACGATGGATGAGCTCGAACTTTGCCATGGAAGCAACACAAAGCGAAGATGAAAATAAACGTCTCACACCTCTGGAATCATGGCATGGCGTAAGTTCACTTTGGCGCGAGCAGCCGCCACTGGCTATATACGCAGTGCGCCCATTTTTGATAACATTGTTGTCGGCGTTTTCTTTTTAAGAAGCATTCAGAAGTTTACTATATAGCTCGGGCGAATCGGTCATCCATGTTTATCGTTTGTATTAGCACGGCACATATAAGGACAGATGACACAGACGTAAAGAAAGGTAGGCTCTAAAAAGTTATAAAGGTAGCGCCTTTCTTCACGTCTGTGTCAGCTTTCCTTCTTATATATGTAGCGCGCTAATACAAGTTAAGGAGCATCATGACGAGCGCACGTGCTCAGGGTCGATTATTCACGACACTCAGGCTGCCACAAAAAAGAAGACAGAAATTTCGATTATCATAAAACTGCCTCGGTTATCAGCGCAAAATTGGCGAGTCGATTAATGACGTGCGGTCGGAAAAACGTTAAAAACGCAAGAGACACGTTCCTGTGCCAAAAAACACTTATGTCAAGCAGGCCTTTCTGCTATTCAGTTTGGACAGTGCTCATGATGATCTCGAAATTGCACGGGCTGAGATTTCAGCAGCCACAGGCACTGTTACTCATGTGGTGTTGCATAGAAATGGGGAATGTTGATGTTATGACAAGTGAATTCTGGGCAAAACATTTTCTGTATTGACCGTGAGTTTTGGCTTTGCTGCAGATGATGAAGTCACCACGCAAGCAGAATCACCAACTGGTGTAATGAAGAAATGGCTACAAGGACCGACATCACATTTAATAAAATATTTCTCGAAGAAGAAAGAGCTTAGTAACGTGATTTCGAAGATAAGTCCACCTCGCATGTCTCGGCCGTCAGCCTTTTGTCCTTCCGATAGTTGTCGCAGTCAAACACAGCGCCGTGGTAGCTGTCGACGTGTTATCGTCCGATATTTTGACTTCCTGCAACACAAATGCCTTAGCGCTTCAAAAAAAAAAGAAACACATTGACCTTTCAAGCCCCGCGCATGCAAAAAACGGCAATCCCCCCGCACCAGCGGCGGCAACCGAACAGGAAAATGCACCGGTTCGAGGCTACGTTCCTCCTCTCTGTGAAAATGGTTAGGCGGTACCCTCTATAGATGAAACTCTGTGAGACAGACATTGAGATAACTGTTAAGCGTTGCATTAAATTCTGGGGTTTTACGCGCCAAAATCACGATGCAGTTACGAGGTAGGCATAGACTAAGGGTTAATTTTGGGCACCTTGGATTATCTCGTATGTGTACTCAACACAGCGGCGGCAAAGCCAAGGGGTGGCACACCAGGCAAGTGCCTCCCCCCCCCCCGCCCCGCCGCGGTGGTCTAGTGGCTAAGGTACTCAGCTATTGACTCGCAGGTCGCGGGATCAAATTCCGGCTGTGGCGGCTGCATTTCCGATGGAGGCGGAAATGTTGTAGGCACGTGTGCTCAGATTCGGGTGCACGTTAAATACCCCAGGTGGTCGAAATTTCCGGAGGCCTCCACTACGGCGTCTCTCATAATCATATGGTGATTTTAGGACGTTAAACCCCACATATCAATCAATCACTCCCCCCCACCCGAAATTTTTTTTGCTAGCACAGAGAGCGAAAAATGACCATTTTAAGGGGGTTCCCCTCCCGAAATCAAAGTGGTGCCCCCCCCCAAAAAAAATTCTGGCTACGCACCTGATTCGATGCATGAATTCCACCATCAAAATGATGTCGATCCATGCAGAATTTTAATACAATGCCCTCGTGGTTAGCAGCGCAACGCCGTGCACAGTGGCCGAGCCACCATGCATGGTGGGCGATTGTTCAGTGTGCTGTTCATATTGCACCTAGTTTTCAATAGTTATTTTTTTCTGATCAGTAAACATGACTACCTCCACGAATCTCAACTATTTCGTGCATCTTGTGTTTTGGAGTCGATTAGACATCACCGCTTCGGCCGTTTTCGCGAAATCATTCACACCTAAAGGCGGTCAGGTAAAGCTGCGGCTGCTGGAATCTTGGCCGGCTTTATGCGCTCTTCGGCTTTCCCTCTGTGACCGGCGCCGTTCGCATCCGGGTCGCACGTCCAAATGGGCTGATGCTCATACCTAGGGAGCTGGAACCCTGTTCCGTTGCACTTCGTTATCTTAAGCAAGAAACAGAACGCGCACGAAATTGGCTGGAGGCGGCCAGTAATGGCAGTTTAGACTACTAGCCCTAGTATATTGTCGAGCCTTAAGTGGCGGGGTGCTTGTTAAAACGCGGCACTTCCTGAAATGTGAAAAGAAGAACGACATTATTGTTAGGCACAATAGTCTAATGTAGGATTGTCGTGTTTCACATGCCAGATTAACTGCATTTATTCATGACTATTTATAACATTTACATGCATACACACTGCAGTTCAAGAAGAGCTATGGGACGAGCAGGTTAGTAGACAACAATTACACGGCAAAATCACATACAGTGACATAAATAAGGCGACAACGAAGAAAAGGAGGGCATCGAACACATCATTTGCAGTCTTTGAACTGTAGTGTAGTAAATACATTATAAACATACCGAAACTAAAGTGGATGAAAATGCAACTTGCAGCTAGAAACCGAACCTACAAACTTCGAATACAACGTCCTACGCTTGTTCGGGCAGACTTGTTGCCTTGATAGTATGCGAGAATTTATTGGTCAGCTGTCAGCGCATAAAATATGTGCTACTTGACACCAGCTGGGAAAAAAATGTATTATACTACACTTGCTTCCATGACTACAAGCGCCAACGCCCCCAGGTGTTCATGTAAAAGAGCAGGGGAAGGAGGAAAGAAATAAACGGAAAGACAGGAAGGTTAGACACGTACAGGAATACCCGATAAAGTTAACGCCGACAATCGGCTCACAGCGCTCAGAAAACGCAGCGCCGCGGCCACTTATCCACACTAGCAAGGTGACGGTGCTGCCCCGCCACGGTGGTCTAGTGGCTAAGGTACTCGGCTGCTGACCCACAGGGCGCGGGTTTGAATCCCGGCTGCGGCGGCTGCATTTCCGATGAAGGCGGAAATGTTGTAGGCCCGTGTGCTCAGATTTGGGTGCACGTTAAAGAACCCCAGGTGGTCTAAATTTCCGGAGCCCTCCACTACGGCGTCTCTCATAATCATATAGTGGTTTCGGGACGTTAAACCCCACATATCAATCAAGGTGACGGTGCTGCCTCCTATAGCCCGATCTCCGGGTGAATAGGACAGATTCTGCCGGCATTATTGGCGTTCAGCTTGCTGCGGTTTTTTTTGTTTTTTTTTAATTCGTGCGGCTGTCGGTGCTCAAAACGGTGTGTTCTACGTGAGCGTTGATGCCAACGACCTGCTGTGTGCAGGGTTGTCACTTCAGCTACAGAGGTGCGAGTGAAAAGGTGTTTAGTTTAACCAGGGACGGAAACGTGCAATACAGCGACAGACATCTGGTGGACTCACCTTCGATTTTAAAAAAAGGCTATAGAGTGTGCGAGAAAGATTTCGATGCCACCGACGCTATTCGGACGGACGACTTCATGCTGAATGGAAAGAAATGTGCATTTGTAAAGGCCTGACCTCACGCACCCTCAGTTGCGCGGGGCTTTCTGACGTGGCGCGAAGGTGCGCGCCCACCCTCTCCGCAGGAAGAGGGCGCGGCGCCGAAATTCCACGCGCTGCAACTGGTCCCTGTGGTCAGGACTTAACGCGAGATGGCAAGTTTCCTTCGCTGTTTCTTTAGCACATTAATTGCTAATTTCTTTGGGTTCTTGCCAGTTTATCAGGTGTTATTCTTTTCTTGTTTGTGGTTGTTCAAAGAAGCGCTTTTTTTATTTCCATTGACTCAATGTCGGCCATAGTTATTCTTTTTTTTAATTTACATCACTTCGCTCTACTTTTCTTTTTCAATGGCCCACGGGCCTCACACAGCGCTTCCCTACGATAGAAAAAGTGTCGTTCAGAGTTATGTGACTTCTGAGGCTATTTTCCAGTATTTTTTTTTCTCTTTTTCTTATTCAATCGTAGCAGTCTTGCTTTGTTTCCTGATTGGTGGCTCGACAGTGTGAAGTTCTTAACATATGCGCTGAATTAAGTCATTATAAAAATTATCGACTCGGTTAGATTTAGCACTTCCTTGGCCTGGCACGTTTTTGCGTATTTTGTCCATGTTGCGTTTTTCACGTTCCGAATAAATTGAAAGCGCAACAGAGCTTTGCTTGTGAACACGCACTATTCTCTAGATGAGAGAAACACGGCTTCGTCCCATTTAATCAAGTCTACCCTGTGAGCAGTCTTCACCAATAATTTTGTTGTATCACCATGCAAACGTACGTAGTTCATCTGAGCAGTGAAAGTAACACTCGTTATGATTTTTGAAGATGCCACCGTAAACGAGTGCCCTTGCTACGCTGCGTAATGCAAAGTGCGACGCACTTTCGGTCGTGCAATATTGTCCACGTAAAATGTAGCTCTCAAAGTTACACGTCGGAAATAAACAGAAGGTGGTTGCAAGCTCGGAGTTAAGGCTTGGCTCTACACCCTAAAGATCAGTGTGTGTTGACGCTGCACATTGTCGTTACCTTGCGAAAGATTCGTCCTTCCCAGCTTCAAGTGTTACCAAATCTATGTGTGTTAAGGGGCAGTGGTTTATAGATTTGATAAACTGTAAACACAAGAATGTAGAGCTATGCGGTCATTTGCCACGCCGTAGGTGGTCCGATTGTAAACATCTCTGTCAGCACTGGCTGAACTCTCGCTGTGGGGCTTTATTCGGTGAGTTAGTGGGTTTACAAGGCTTATTCAGTGTCAGAAGTCGAAATAAATATCGTGTACCTGAATAAGTACTCTCGAGCTCCACTGCATGAGGCAGGGAACCGCGCTAGAACAATAGGCGCAGAAAATATTGCTGCCTTCAACACGACTTGATCCATCCCAGTCTTGACGTCTTTAAGAAACGGCGCGAAAATAAAGTGTTCACGTGTGAATGCAACAGCCACATTGTATGTCACGTGAAGTATGAGTGGTAGTTGAATTATTGCGGTTTGGTGCATGATAAACCATTGCCTCGAACCTGCACAACATTCAGTCGAGAGCAGCGTGTGCGCACGGATGACCCCCGCTTTGACCACGGCGACCCTAGCGGCAGCTTCTGTCCCTGTATGAAACTACGGGTGGAGTTTCGTGATCAGAAAAGCATCTAAGGACTCTGATACTACTAAGCAGACTAAATCAGTATGTGAATTTTGACCCGTATTACTGAAATGTTCCAGAAGGCACTACATTGTGCAAAAGATGAAATGCACAAAAACTACCACTTTGTCAAATAATGTGTAAGTGAAAAAATTACGTCATTTCCTGTTAAATGGAACTATGCGCAGATGCGAGGCAGCGGGCACTAATTCTCACACTGGCGGCCACGTTGACGCTCATCGTGGCGTTGCGCAGAATAGAAACCTGAGGAGGCGCAAAGCACGCCGTGATGGACCAGTGTTTCCTATTGGACAGTGAGAGAAAGAAGACTCTGATTGGACACAGAGACCCGCAGTCCGTATTTAGTTAACGCGCACGCTCCGAATTTTTATTGTTCAACAACGCACGAGAGAAATCTCCAACCGGCACTACCTTGGAGGTCACTTGGACCCAGTATATATATATACGGGGTAGCCATGGACGGTTATGCAGTGCGAGCAGTCAGTATTTAAATACAAGAGTCTCTCTTAGGATTCTTCGGCGCAAAAATCTTGATCTGTCTGTCTGTCTGTCTGTCTGTCTGTCTGTCTGTCTGTCTGTCTGTCTGTCTGTCTGTCTGTCTGTCTGTCTGTCTGTCTGTCTGTCTGTCTGTCTGTCTGTCTGTACATTTGTCTGTCCACCGAAACGATACCCCAAATGGTCAAAATCTAACCCCTTCCACAGTGCCCACCAATATTGCTCAAGTTTCGATCAGCGTTCATACTTGTACGATCGTCAACCCAAAAGGCAATCATTGCGCATATCAAGACACATTAACAACACGTCCATAGTCTGTATGTGTGTCTTTATACTAGAGAAGGCATACATAAGTAATTCTGAGGACCATAGCGAGATCACGCTGCGCTGGCAATGCAACACTATGCAGACAAAGCCAAATGTTTCCAACGCTTCGCTAAGATGACATAGTTGTGGCATCTGCCGGTTGCTTTGCGTTGTACATCTTATCGACTCCGAGGCGCACGCCCTCTTTAGTTTTCAAAGATGGCTACCAGATAGCGCTCGTGTAGTAGTAGTAGTAGTAGTAGTAGTAGTAGTAGTAGTAGTAGTAGTAGTAGTAGTAAACATTTATTTAAAAAACAGAGGTTGCCAGGAAGACCAGCCTCTAGTGGGTCAGCCTCCCTGCAGTACTAGGTGGAGTCCCTAGTCAGGGACCCCATTGGTCGTGGCCGCTGTCCTGGCCCGTTGGACCATGGCTCGTTGGGCCGCAAGGTCCTGGCAACCAAGCAGAGCCGCCTCCCAGTCCATTCTTGTTGGATTTGGGTTCGGGGGTAAAGAAGGATTGAGCTGGTATGCCCATACCATGTGGAAGCTACGTGTCAGCCACCTCCGCACAGTACTGGCAGAGGCCGGAAAAAGAAGAGTCAAGGTGTTTAAGCGTTGCCGGGCACAGTAAAGTATTGGTAAATAGCCGGGGAAGAATTCTCTCGTCCGCCTACCTGAGTCCTTTGCAGGGCAGAGGGAAACGGCGGTGGGAGTTCCAGTAATGGGTAATTATCTCTCTATAAGTTAGGAGAGGAGCGTTCTCTTCTGGAACATGGGGGTCATCGGTGGGCGAGGCAGTGGCCCGGGGAATGAGTGCGCGGGCGGCAGCGTGCGCCACCTCATTGCCTGCGAGGCCCTGATGGCCGGAGTCCAGATTATTGAATGCGGAGAGGGGTAACCTACTCGCGGACAAGATTTAAGAATTTTGGCAGCTAGGGGTGTTATCCATCCCAGTCGAAAATTTCGGCAAGCTCCTTTGGAGTCTGATAATATAATTTGAGAACTGTCGTGTGATATCGCCACAGCTATGGCCACCTCTTCAGCATGGGTAGCATTGGTTGCGCGGAAGGACAGACCATCCACCTGCCTGTCTTGGTGGACCACGGCAGCCGTATACCAACCCCCACGGTAAGGGCCGGCGATGTCCGTGTAAAATACGTTTTCTTTAGAGCCTAACTGGAGTCGGAGAGCAAAAGCCCGCGCCTCTTGACGGCCAGCGTGCGACTCACGTGACATGTTGGTGGGGATGGGTCGAACATGAATCGCGTATTTCCATTGTTGGGGCACTCGTACCCGCTCCTCTGTGTGGAATTCATGCCAAATGTGTAGGCGGTCTAAGAGTCGCCTGTCTGACGGTGTCTGCGCCAGGCGCAGGCGTGTGTAATGACTTGTTAGGTGAGCCCCCCGGAGCTCCTGATAGGTGTTTGCTACTTTCAAAGCAACAAGTTTCGCATTGAGAGTAGTGATCGGGAGATCTAGGGCTCTCTTGACAATTTTGCGAAGGTTGACCTCCAAGGAATCTTCATCGTGCTTCCGTAAGTGCAGGTACGGAGTCGCATACAAGATGCGACTATTGACAAAAGCATGTACAAGATGAAGTGCATCCTTGCTTTTGAGACCTCCCCGCTTGTTGGAGACTCGGCGGACCACGCGGCCAACCTGCTCTCCAAACTTACGCAGCTTGTGAAGTTTTGTCTCGACCCTGCGGTGTTAATTTTTGTGAATGTGGAGTCCCAGGACACGGATTCTCTGTGCCTCTATAATAAGTCCACTATACAGGGAAAGGTTAATGAACGAAGTGCACTTCACCGACTGCCGAAGGTGCACGAATTCCGACTTCTGTGGGGAACAATGGAGGCCGCAGTACGCCACATATTCGTCCACTATATGGGCTGCATGCGGTTTGCAGGCTGTCCTCCATGCTGCCCAGGCATCCCTCTGTGGCCCACAGAGTGATGTCGTCGGCATAAAGCGCATGCTTTACCCCGTCGACAGCAGCCAAGCGGGCCGGGAGCTGTGTCATAGCTAAATTGAACAGCAGAGGCGACAACACAGCGCCCTGTCGTGTACCAGGGGATGGGGCCGTATTCCTGATCTTGGATGCGAATGTACGCCGCTATGTCCGTAAGAAAGTTTCAGATGTGGTTGAAGGTGCACTCGCCGCAGTTGGTGGCACTTAGGTGAGCTAAGATGACTTCAGGGTTGACGTTATCGAAGGCTCCCTTAATATTAAGTGCTAGAATGATCTTGTCATTGTGGGGGTGTTCTACGGAATTAAGCACTTCGTGGTGTACCTGTAGGAGTATCTCCTGCGAAGATTTCTTGGGCCTGAAGCCATACATAGAATCGGCGAAAATGTGGAGCTCTTCCAAAAAGGGAGGGACTCGATCCCTGACCATAGTTTCCATTAGCTTCCCCGCTCAAGAAGTAAGAGAAATGGGTATGAGATTATCAGTGTTGATTGGTTTTCCTGGCTTTGGAATAAAGGTTACTAGAAACGTTTTCCAGTCTAGTGAGAGAGGCGTTTTTTCCGAACCAAATCGCATTAATATAGTCGAGAAGCGACTGGTGTGCTGCATCGGGTAGATTTGCCAGGATTTTAACGGTAATTTTGTCTTGCCCGGAAGCCGTACCTCGCCTCATTTTGGCTAGAGCTGCGCGAAGGTCGTGTAACTGGAAATGAGCATCCAGTGCCAAGTTCTCTCTGCCTGCATAGCGATATGCGGAGCGTCGCGGTGTCCTGCTGAGTGCAAAGTTATCGGATTGATTGATTGATATGTGGGGTTTAACGTCCCAAAACCACCATATGATTATGAGAGACGCCGTAGTGCAGGAATCCGGAAATTTCGTCCACCTGGAGTTATTTAACGTGCACCCAAATCTGAGCACATGGGCCTACAACATTTCCGCCTCCATCGGAAGTGCAAAGATATCGGTCCCGTAATGATAGAGCTAGTTGTGTTGTGAGGCCATGAAAATTGTGAAAAGCTCGGTGAATTTGTTATTGCGTTTCACCTCGCATTTGAGTGGGATCAATCAGACTGCGGAAGAGTTTCTATGTATTGCGACTGGACATTTGCCTGCTGGCAGTGTTACAGCGATCTGCCCAATTTGAGTCAGCGGGCTGGGCAGCGTACTCGGCTGCCTTCTGGGTGAGATACAGTATCCGCATGCGGAGTTCGCGGTTCTGTTTTTGTCGGCGCCATCTCTTTGTGAGGCTGCGACGGGCCTCCCAAAGATGGAGGAGATGGTTATGTACATCCGGGTGACTATTCGTGAGTTTTATTTTTGTCTTGTGTTTTCTTAGTGTTTCGAGCACAGAGTGAGCCCACTGGGAAAAACCGATTTTCAGGATGGGAGAGTCAAGTAAGGACTGCCGGAAGGCTTCCCAGTTTGATAGGTGAGCCTGTGCGATGGGGCGGTGTAGGGTCGTGTAGAAAATGTAGTGTTGAGAATGCAGTGGTCACTACCGAGGGTTTCCTCGGTATTGAACCAGTCTGCGTGTCTGATGTTTTTCGTGAATGTTAGGTCGGGGCAGGTGTCCCGGCTGACAGTTACCTACACGAGTCGGTTGCACGGGGTCTGTTTGAAAAGTCATGCCCAGCGTGGAAGTTATCTCCACAAGTTTTCTTCCACGCGCCTCTTCCTTGCGATAGCCCCAAAGCTTGCTAGGGGCGTTGAAGTTACCCACTATTAAAAGAGGCTCATGCCCGGCGATCTTCAGTGCCCTGCTGAAGATGTCAGGGAATATGATGTTTTTGAGTTTAGGTTTGCAATACATATTGAGGATGTACATTGGGGGTCAGTTCTGCGCAGGGGAAGAACCGTGACCACAGTGTACGAGTACGGTATTGAAATTTCGAGGTCGACCTCTTGCGTAGTTAAGGTTTTATGTACAAGAAGACAGGTGAATGGTCCCGTTGGAAAGTCTTATAACCTGAGAGGAGCACGGCATTGCCGGGCTCTTGAAGGGCAATGACGGTGCACAGGTGCTAAAATATTTAAAGATAGAGGCGGAAATTAGCCCGTTTGGCCATATCTTTGACTCTTCTACTGTTCCATTGATTTAAAAAGAGTAACTGAGGTTTTCAGTGTGGCGATTTGAAGCAGTTAAGATGAGTCGCCACAGAGAATTTGGGATGACTGGGAGGGACTCTACCCCTACTTCGGCGCCCTGTGCAAGCGGGAGCTCGGAGTCCTCGAAGGTTTCAGCGAGGTTGATGGCGTGTGAAAACTTAAAGGGACGATTAACGTCCTTTGGAGGATTAGCCCTTCGGCTCGACGGTTCACGCCATGGAGCCAAGTTTTAATGTTACTCGTCACCTGTTGGGTGACAGTGTTTTGCTTATGGTGGTGAGTTGTATCATTAAAGCAGTCATAGTACTTTCAATAGCCTGACATCTCTCTTCAGTGTTAGGCCCCAAGACGGAAGGAATGGTGCACATGGGCATCGGTTCTGGAGCGGGAATGGTAATATTGGTGGTGAGTGACGCGGGGGAGACTCCTGGATTACCTGTCTCCAAGGTGGCAATTTTGGCTCGAAGCTGCGCGTTCTGTGCCCGCAGCGCTGCAAGTTCTTCTTTGAGTTCGAGGAATTCGGGGTAAGAGGCGGGGAAGGAAGAGCAAGAGGAGGAGAAGGCAGCCCTCGCTCCGTTGCCTACCTGAGAAGCTGTTTTCTTGTTCGGCCGCTTACGGGCGCCGGCATCAGTCGGAGGTGGAAAGTTGCCCATATCGGAGCACGGGGGCACCCTGGTCAGGTGTCTTGGATGACGTATGCTGTGACGGTGTCTTAGGTGGAGGTGGTGCTTGTTGACTGGTCCCTCCAGTAGCAGGGTTATTCGTGGCTTGGTTGGTAGCTCCCGGCTGACGTCCTTGGGGCCCGACGCCAGATGTCTTGGGCGTTGACCGCTGCTTCGACGAGCCGCAACTGCCATGATGCCCGCCCGACTGTTGCAGGCAGCGAAACCTTGCTTTGCAGGCCTGGGATCCAGTCAGGTGTCCCTCGCCGTACACCAGGCACGATGGCTCGCATTCGTGCAGTGCCACCTCCTCCTCTGAAGCACCCACAACTTGACCACAATGACCGCAGCGTTGTTCGTTCGGGTGGGGATACAGCTCCACCCGGTGACCCACTGTCCCACAGTGGTAGCAGGCTATAATGGTGCGTTTGTATTCGCGTACTGGTGTCACAACGCTGTTTTAGTGCACGAAACATAGCACGCGGTGGCCCTCGAAAGCTATAAGGCCCGCCAAAGTCTTGCCAAGCTTTCTCATGAAAGCGATGCTTCCACCACGCCAATGGATCTTTGCTTTCAAGGAGGCGGAGGTCTCCTGTTCATGCACCGAAATGACGCCACGGCACACTTCCCCACTGATCTTGGCGTGGCCGATTATTGGTAGGGGACCTTGTGATGTTTCGAGTGAGAATTCTCGCGAGAGAAGGTTTGCAGAGTTGATGTCTCCGGTTGAGACAATAATGATATTTTGCTCCCACATGGGCGACACACTGATAGAGTCACTCGAGGTTGCGTTCACGTATGAGGTGAGCTCGGCGCCTAGTTCACCTGGTTGAAAAGTAGCTTTGAGTTACACCGTGACACGAGGCTTAAGCATGATGGTAAAGTCTTCTGCAGCAATGTGAGGCATAGCGGTAGGCCGCCACGATACACGGGATATCTTCTTCTCGTGTGGAATGTTCGCGGACGTGGCCTTATTTGTAGACGAGCCCTTGGTAGCTTAGATTGCTGGCGACGCTTACGGAAGGCCACCACGGTGAACAGTCCCTCATCCACGATATCCGTTAGGGGAACGGCGTTTTTGGGCACTGGAGTAGAAATTTCTTTCCAGGCCAACGTCGTGGGATCATATCCAAGGAGAGCGGTGGCCGCCATCTGTGGCTGCGGCCGCGGAGAAGTTCCGACGCAGTCAGCGTTCGGTGCAACGCTCGGTCGGGCGAGCGTAGCTCACACGAGGTCAGGTAAACAAGTGGACATAAAATGCCCCAAAATTGGCCCACCTGGATGAGAGAGGTGTCTTCTGGTGCAAAACGATGTTACAAATAAGATGGGGTCAATCTTGATGAAGTGTAAAGCAGGGTTTCACCGGTCCTCACGAAAAGAGCGAGAGCCGATGCGACGCGCGTCTGCTCTCATCGCGCGCTCGTAGCGTTCTCCAGCGCTCGTTCACCTTCGCTGCACGGATCGAGGAACTCTAACGCAGAATACAATTCACCGATTTTCTCGTGCAGAACATCAAATAAACGTTTTGTTCACTCTCTCCAGACGCAAAGAGACCATCGTCTTTTGACGACATTTGCAGTGAAACATGCAGATAAGGGGCCAATTTTTCCTGTTCGTTTCTAACCAATTGCGCTGTCAATTATTCGACCATGAAGCCAGAAAACACTTCTTCTTCAATACAACAAACTCATTAGTGCATAATTATGCGATATTATGCGATTTTGCGACACAATATTTACATTATTAGGTTGAGCTGTTCATGGGTGATTCCTATTAGCCCCGAGAACGAACATTGGAGTCGCTGCGGTCGCGGCGATGTGACGTCACGGCAAGGACTCGCCTGCTCCGCCGGCACTTGTTGCCTTTTTCTGCACCCGCAGTGCACTGCAAGCGCAGAAAGAGCGTGTACATGTACACGCTCTTTAGCGATACGTTGTGATTAATCCTCAATTTCGGGACGCGAATTTCTCAAGATACAAAATGCAAGGTGTCGCAACTAGTGGAAGTTTTTCAAGCTGTAGGAAGTTTCCACAATTTAGCTTAGGATCAGCAGACTATACCGTCCAAACAGAATATTTACTGTGAAAATGGTGATAAAGGAGAAGACGTTCCTTGTTTTTATCGCGTACACTACGGAATGGGTGCTAAGAGAATATGCTAAGAGGTATAACGTGATTACAACTAGGCATAGACTCCGGGATTAGAACATATCTGTGCCGAAGTATCAGCAATAAAATTGGGACGTTTTCAATTCACTAAATACATTGCGCTTTAGCGTGCAAGCTACGCCGCATCTGAAAACAATCTAAAAGATTTGACAGAGCTGCACTTGCTCCAGCAGGAGACTTTACATGAATATGACTGTCATAAGCCCTCATTTAACATATTCGTCAAATAAACAAAACAATACTGCCACACACAGTGATTTCAGAAATAATGATATTTTTTCTCATTTACTGGGATCATATGAAAAGGTTTCTTCTCAACAGTCGCCAAAGGTTATGTGGTCGTATACCCTGATTTGTGTGAAATGCTGGAGTGTTCTACCACCGCGTCACAAACAATAATGGGAGCTTCACATGGGAGCACCGCTGATAGCAACGCTTTCAACACGAACGTCAGAAAGTCTAAATTAACTTTTTTTTCTTCATGATGCAAAAAACCTAGAGCAAAGGGGACACACAAAAGAAGAACACAGATTGTCATGTGTCCTCTTTCTTTTGTGAGTCTTCCGCTGGTTTTTGTCTACATCATGGAGCTTAACCAACTCGCTCAGTTATGTACACTGCTGCATAACTTTTTTTTTCGATGGCGCACTCAACCGACGTGCTTCACGCAGTGGTGTAACCAGGGGATGGCGCACCGGGCCTGTGCTCTACCCCCCAAAATATTTCCCCATGCAAAGACAAAAAATGACCATTTCAAGGGGGCGCCCTTCCCCCGAAAACAATCAACCGTATAGGCTTCTGGGCCCATGTAATTATTAAACAACCTTCACCTTGATGAGGCAACGACTGGTATCACACGTCATGTCCACCAATAGGTAATCAGCTGCAAGTAAATTCAACATATGAGGTGGCTATCTTAACTGGTAGTTCGGAGCGCCACCGCACAGCTGCTGCGATTCCGCACGAAGACAGAATCCGACCGCAATAGGAATTTAGTACCTGACCTCAAGCGCACTCAAGCTCAATAATTTCGGTCAAACAAAGCTTCAAAAGTATTGTGAGGGAAACTAAACAAAGTGTTGAGTGAGCAAGTACACGAGAAAAACACAGAATAGCGGTGGTGGTATTCTAGGGCGAGCGTATTGCGATATATGTTACGAGACTCGATACTTTACGCGTGCTCGGGGCTTGACGTACAGGCCTGTGAAAGCGCTGTACCTATATACGTGGATTACTGCGGTACAAATTATTCTAGTGGAGGGGAAGCCCACATATCGCCGACTCCGAAATGAATCACCCATGCACGTTTGCACCTAGTAATGTAGATATGGTGTTTTAATTCCTTCTCAAAATTACATGGTTATGCGCCAATGAAATTGTTGTATCCATGCAGAAGCGTGTTCTTGATTTCGACACCCGTCGGAATGCGGCTGTAGGCCACGAATGGAATCCATCATCGGGGTTAGCAGCGCGTCACAGACCTTTTCACTCCTCTGACATTGCTACACGACCCACCGCGTGATTGTGGAGAAGCAAAAGCAAACTTTTTATTGTTTTACCTGAAACATTACCAATTCTGTTTCCTTCATAGCTTGAAACAACCAAAAAGCGATCGCAAACCGCGGTACAGAGCACGACGCGAAAGTAGGCACGCCGCAACAGGCGTCGAAGACTCCGTGCCTTCACGTCATCCGCCAGGCGGCGCCACTCCAACTTCTAGGGACAAAACCGAGAAATTGGAGACAGGAAGTTGGAGACAAGAAGTTGGAGACGCAGACAAAACCAGCAGCCACGAAAACACCAGTGCGACGAGGAGAGTAGAAGTGACCAAGTCTGCAGAGGATGTAAGTGATGTGAGGAATGCGGCCAAAGCCGTGGCAGTCGATGCTGGCAGAGAGATAGTCCAATCCCAGAACAAGCCCAACAGTGATCAAGAGCTACTGGGTGGCGATGACAGGAATGCGGTCAAAGCCGCGGCCGTCGATGCTGGCAGAGTGATAGACCAATCCCAGAACAAGCCCAACAGCGATCAAGAGCTAGTGGGTGGCTCTCCCGCGGAGGCCGTAGGATGGCAGGTCAAACGCAGCAAGCGGGCTCAGAAGCGACTGCGCAAGGAGAGGGCACAGGATAGCCAGGCCTCCATACCATCTTCGCGCAAGAAAACAGCCAACGGCCCCCAGAACGGCCAGCAGGACTTCCGGGCGCATTCGTCTACGGGGATGGCACTGCACGTAGACTCAAACGGGCAGTCCTCCAAGCCAGTGCATGGCACAGAGGTGTACACTGCCGTACGAAAAAAGATGCCACGCTTGTGGAAACAATGGAAGCCATCGAGACTGCGACGGACGTCTGGGATTCAACAGAGGCCATCATGGTTCTGCACGCCGGTCTCAGCGACATCCAAGACGACACATCTCCACATGATTCAACTGAGAAGATCAAGTCCCAAATAACTTCCTGGAAGGCAAGAGCCAAAGGCCACTTTTTCGTGGTGTACAGCGTCCCAGAAGTAGGACCCAAAGACGATACCATGCGGATAAAGTGCGAATTGTGGAATCAAAACCTACGTCAAATTTGCCCAGACATTGGAACGCGCGTGGAGTTCGTCAGTGTCACAAAGGCTCTCCAGGATAAAATGAATGGAACTTCCTACAGTGAATACGTCGCCGAGCAACTAGGGCAACTATTGGGACGCAGACTATGTGCTTTTTTAGGGCTTCGCCCGTCGGGCAACTACAAGCACAGGGCATGGAGGGTGAAACCAACAACCTCCATGATGACTGCCCTGGGACAGGCAATCCTACAAATGGCCAATCCACAGAGGAGGCAGAAGCGCTCCTGGCACAAGACGTAAAGCAAAAGACGGCCCGCCGTCGCCGCAGCCGCAAGAATAACGAGGACATACATGTAGACTTCCTTAACCTGCATGGTGCTCAAACGGCGAGCAAATGGGAAGAACTATATCAGATGATGGGTGACGAAGACATAGAGATATATGCCGTGGCTGAAACACACCTTCGAGTCATGGAAGAGCCACCAGTACATAAAAGTTGACAGTGGGCTGGCTTGAACCGTTCAGGTGAATCGAGGAAAGGGGGAGGAATAGGTTTCCTGTGGAAAACAAGGTCAGCTTGGAAGAAACTGGACAGCCCGTGTGTTGAGCATATGTGGGTCGAGGGCTACCTGCAAGGGCTGGCAGTCCTGGTAGGGGTGGCCTACTTTGCCGTATCTGCTGGAGCCGATGCTGGAAACTCAAGAATGGCGCAGTGCATCAGGGAAGACGTGGCAAGATGGGCAAACCAGCGAGATGTTCTCATTTTGGGCGATTTCAATGGGCACCTCCAAGCTCTGGATGGCTTCCAAGATACCAATGGGGAACTACTACTGGCACTGGCACGTAGACTCGCCTTAGATGTGCTAAATCTTCGTCCAGAATGTGAAGGACAATACACCTGGAGCGCCAGGAACAGTCGCAGCTGTATTGATTACGTGCTTGCGACACCTGCTTTAGCACGACGTCTCACCCACATGAACATCGATGAAAAGGGTGAATTCAGCATAGGAAGTGACCACAACCGAATCAAGTTGAGCTTTTCTCGATCCTCCTGGCGAACTATTGCGAAGGAACATCGCAATTCAGCTGAGAGGCACCTCCCGCAGTCGGAGTATGCGGCAGTCGCGGAAGCATTCGAGCAGAAATTTCAACCGACGGAACCACCAACATATGATCAATTTGTGCTCGAACTGAGACGCATCATGAAGAAGCACGAAATTCGCGTAAATTCCCGCGGCGGCCTAAGGCGCAAAGGCTGGTGGGACGAAGAGGTACAAGGGGCCCTTATTGCAAGACGAACGGCGAATCGCCTACACAGAGCGGCTGTTAGGACATCACCCGGAGAGGAGTGCATGAGTACCTGGGAGGAATACCTCCGCCTCAAAAGAGAGATGCGGATCCTCGTACAAAGCAAAATAGCTCAATACAATAGCAAACAATTGCGAGCTATCACAGAGACAGGGCGTAACGGTGCAAACAAATTTTGGAAATATGTGTCTTCGTTAGATCGCCAAACTCCGGCACCTGAAATTCAACACCACTCTAGCAACCTACCGGTTACCGATCTCGCAGCGCACCTCACGACCCACATGCAAGAGCTCTTCAATCCCACACATGACGAATCGACCTCAGCAGTAAACGGCGACCTGGATGAGCCTCACCAACCAAGTGAAGAGGACCATTGGCAGATAACGAGGATCGCTCTGGAGCGTGCACTCCCGCGTATCAGTGCAAGCACTGCTACCGGACTGGACGGCATACCGGCGGGCCTTGTGAAATGCTTGGGGAAGTCTGCTCGAGAACACCTCGCGGGAATTTTCAATACCATCCTCAAGAACGGCCCAATCCCACCCGACTGGCAATGCGGCAGAGTAAGCCTCGTGTGCAAGAGAGGAGGCGACGCTGGACTGCTGGGTGACTATAGACCAATCACGGTGACGAGCGTCCTATATAGACTCTTCGCTCAAGTCTTGAAGGTGTGGATGAGCGGCTGGGCGGAGAAGAGGGGCATACTGTCGGAACTCCAGAATGGCTTCCGACGGAACCGACGCTTGGAAGACAATCTTTTCGTGCTCACCCAGACCATCGAGGTGGCACAGAGAGAAACCAGAGGTCTGCTTGGATGCTTTCTGGATGTCGCCAAGGCTTATGATAGTGTGCCACACGAGGAGTTTTTCCACCAGTTAGACCAACGACAAATGCCGAGCGTGTGGACAGACTTTCTCCGGTGGCTCTATGCAGATAGCTCGGTGGTAGCATTCTTCAGAGGCACCAGAACACAGCCTGTGAGAGTGACAAGAGGACTCAGGCAGGGCTGCCCTTTGTCTCCGCTGCTATACATGCTATATGTGGCGGGACTCGAGCAGGCACTCGTGGAATCGGGAGTTGGCTTCGCGTTCCGCCTCATGATTGGTGGGGTGGCGCAGACATGGACGCTGCCCGGCTTGGTGTTCGCTGATGATCTAGTATTACTGGCTGAGCGCAGCAGTGACCTTCAGAGGTTGGTAACACTGGCGTCCGGCCACCTGAAGAGTCTGGGCCTTCACTTCAATGCCAAAAAATCGGCCATATTGCAGTTTTCAGGCGTGGAGACCATTGATGTGCAGCTTCCCGACAGAGGAAGCATTCCGGTATCAAACCAGTACCGGTATCTCGCTGTCAACCTTTGCACCTCCGCAGATATCTATGACAAGCAAGAGGAGCACGTTCGACAGGCTTCTGTGAGGGCCGCCAACGTGCTGCGACGGCGGAGTCTGTGGGGGTGCAACCGGTTTGTACTGGTGCGCGAACTGTTGAAGGCAGTACATGTGCCAATGCTGACATTCGCCAACGCCGTCATCTGCCTGTCTGCAGCAACACGCCAGTGGTTGGAAAGAGGTCAGCGTGAGGTCGGGCGACTGGCGCTGGCGTGTCATGGACGTGTAGCTGTCGAAGCTGTACAAGGCGACCTCGGATGGTCAAGTTACAAGGCACGCGAGGCAATGAGCAAGGCGGCCTACGAAGGACGTCTTCGCCTCATGAACGACCAGCGGTGGGCCCGTCGTGTATTTAGATACACAGCTATCAATGGCATGAACACACCATGGCGCAGGCGTCTCCACAATCTGTGCCGCAAGTACTCCCTTTTTACTGACCCTGTCCAGGAGGACAGTGAGAGGAAATGGGCAGTAGGAGTACGGAATGGAGTGCAGGAAGCTGAGACGTCAATGTGGCAGGCGGCTATGGAGAAGAAACCCAGCCTGGCCCTATACAGAGCTCACAAGACCACCATCTCCGCCGAACGATTATACGACAATAATGTCGGCAGTGCGCTTCTGTTTGAAGCCCGTGCTGAAGCGCTCCGTACTCAGGTGTATCGCCGTCACTTCGACCCGTCGTTGGCCGACGGCACTGTGCAGTGCAGGACATGCGGGAAAAGACGAGGAGAACATTGAACACCTGGTGCTTCACTGCGAACGCCTGTGTCCCTGTCAGACAGATGGCGCCACACTACCGGAGGCACTCGGCTTTGTGAAAGACTGCGGCGCACCGGGACATAACCGGGAGGCGACAGCCGCGATTAGGGAGCCTACATGAACGGCCGTTTTTAGGGTGGAGACATCTTAATAAGTGCCTTCAAGAAACTCAGCCAAAACCAGCGGGCAACGGGGCACGCTGTTGCCAGCTTCCACCAAATTCAGCATAGTTTTCTGTGCGCCGCCATTTTGGAGCCAGCCGCCGACCGTGCATGTGTACCTACGTACGGCGTCGGTGCCCAGCCCTTGTAACAACACACAACACCTGGGCTTTTGACAGCGGCGGTTCTCAGGGTCGTGTAAGCGACCCAGTTCTCAAAGTGAGCGCACGAAGAAATTCGCAGCCCACACACAAACACTTGCGACATAATACTGAGGTTACGCTGACACGAACGCAAGCGTGGCAACAGCTCAGACTAGCGAGCGCGTCTCCGTACGAACGCGCGGACGCGTCCCGTTTGTGGGCTTCCTACTCGCAATGCGTGGACGCAGCAACGACAACTTCGCTTATCTACTCATTCGCGAACACCGCGAAACACATATACGTGTGCCGCAGGAAAAAACAGTGAACGAAATACGCAGTACTCACAGAGCAAATACGAGACGCACTGGTGGGCTCCCAGCCGTCTCGCTTCACTTGAGGCAGCCATAGTTGTCGTCGGCCAGGGCTCGCTGGGAAGCGGAACATTCGCACCCCCTTTCTGTTGTGGTTAGTGCAGAGCGGTACGCAGCATCCAGGCATTCTAAGGCTTCACCGGCAGCGTTTAACACGCTACCGCAACGTTCGACGCCGTATTATTGAGAACTAAACGCAACCGGGCGTAGACGCAATGCGGGCACCAAGATGGGGCGACAGCGCGGCGTTGCTGTCTGGCAACATTGTGTTTTGGCGAGCGGCGGTGCGTTGGCGGCATGCAGTGGGTCAAAGGCTGACATCACCCAAAAAACGGCCGTTCATGTAGGCTCCCTAGCCGCGATACCAACGTGCACCCCCTGGCAGCGACAGCAATAACCAAAGCAAGGCTTCTACAGTGGTGGTCAAAGAGACAGTGAACAATTGTGTTGTTCATGGACCTGGTGTGATTTTTCTTTCCTTTTTTTATCTGTTTCTCGTTCCGGTCAGGACACTAAAAGGTGCCCCCCCCCCCCCGGTATAAAGGGGAAGACCACAGAGATCATCATCATCATCATCGGGGCTAATGGAGAATACGAGAGTTTCCTCTCCTCTAGGGTTGTTTGCATCGGAGAAATCCACGTATCTACGGACAGTGCTTTATCTGATATGCCGCGCTCACGTGCACTATCGAGTCTCGCAAAATATCTCGAAAGCGCTCGCCCACTGCTGTTTTTTATGTTTTTTGTGTGTACTTGCTAACTCAACACGTTGTTCAGTTTCATGTTTCTCTCGCAATAATTTTAGAGCTTCATTTCACGGATTTTATTGGGGTTATGTGCAGAAATTCACATTGCTGTCAGATTCTGCCTCCGCACGTGCAGAATCGTAGCAACGGTGTTTTCCCACGCGCAGTTTAAATAGCCACCTCATAAATTAATTTTCCTTGCAGTTGATTACCCGTACGTGGTCATGGCGTAAGAGAGCAGTCGTCACCTCGTCGAGGCGAAGTTTTTTTAGTTATGGCTTGGGCCTCGTCGCTGACTGCACCATCGAAAGAGTTCGTTTCGGTTTTCTGGTGCTTGTGTTGGAATAGTTGCTATCAATAATGCTGCCACGTCAAATGAGCATTACTTTTTGTGACGCGGCTGTAGATCACCCCAGCATTTCACATAAATCGGGGTATACGACTACGCAATCCCCGGCGACAGTTAAAAAGAAACATGAACATATGATCCGAGTAAACGAACATATCCCAACATTTCCGAAATCATTGTGTGTACGGCAGGACTATTTCATTTATTTTCCGAATATGTGAAGTTTGTGCTTATGACAGTCAGATACATGTAAATTCTCTTGTTGGAGAAAGCGCAATTCTTTCACATTTTAGATTATTCGCAGATGCAGGCGTAACTTACACAGTAAAGCGCAATGCATTTTGTGAATTGGAAGCATCATTATTTCACTTGTGATACTTCGGCACACATATGTTCTCTATCCTGTAGTCTATGCCTAGTTGCAATCACGTTAGCGCCACTTGGCATATTGTCCTATTTCTTGGTATACGCAACGAAAACAACAATTTTCACAGTAAATCTTCCGTTAGGACGGAACTGCCCATCCCAAGCATTTTTTGCAGCCCCAATAACTTTCACCAGTAATGAAACCTCTCATTGTGTATCTTGAGAAATTTGCGTCCCGGAATTGAGGAAATTACCAACGTATCGCTGAAGTGCGGGTACGCGGCGGGCGCAGAAAAAGAAGACAGGCGGCGTCGGAGGAGGAGTGTCCTAGCCGTGACGTCACATTGGCTGAGGCCCCTGTACGTTGGCGTGATCGCAGCGACGTCAGTGTTCGTTTTCGGGGCTAATAGAACCTCCTTGGGTAGCCCGCAGAGTATCAGCTTAAATGCTACCTTCTGGCCTTCACACTTGAAACTCGCCCAGCAGTCCATGCTTCTCTTAAAACTAACGTCGTTCTATGAACACATAGCATTCGTCAGTGCTTTTGTAGTGCATGAACCCCGTAGCAATGCGTGCGGGCTCGCGATTTGCTCTTCGAAAACTTGCCCAACGCTGCGCCGCTCGTTTTTGTACATTTGTTGATACACGGCAGCACACTGCAAGCGATTCACTTGTTGACGGTTTTCAAATCGAAATGTTCTCCGCGCCCAGATAAACGTGGCCACTGACGCAGTGTAGGTGTTGTCGATGTCGTTCAGCAGAAAGAATTCCACAGATTGCTTACAGCAGTGACGGTGAAAGAAACCATCTTGACGACAGGGATTTTTCACAAAACATAGAAGGCTGGGAACGCACTGAGAATGAACAGTGACGATGAACCATCAGTTGCAAACTCACAAGGAGCGAGTTGCACTTCACGTACCCTCTTGCGCTAATGTTTTGTCACGCTCGTAAGTCACGCGTTGATTGTATTTAATGTATAATATCCTTCAGCGAGGTCAAAATAAAAGCATATAGTTTTTCTTGTGCATTGCATGGTTGCCCAGTCACTGCTGATATTATGAAGCGCCGCATGCCGCCAGCACGCTCAAGGTCGACCAGAGAAGCGAAATCTTTAGAGTGATGAAAGGTGCAGTTATATGCGTATCAGCCGCGGAGGTGGGGCAAGGAGGGCGCGAGCCAACTACTGTGAAAAGTTCGGGGAGCTCAGCGCCCCCCCCCCCCTTTCGACAGTGGCCACTCTTGGCTCGCGGCGAAGTTTACTCTTGGCTCGCGGCGAAGTTTACTCTAAACTTCGCCACTCTTGGCTCGCGGCGAAGTTTATATATATATATATATATATATATATATATATATATATATATATATATATATATATATATATATATATATATATATATATATATATATATATATATATATCATCAGCCTGTCTACGTCCACTGCAGGACAAAGGCCTCTCCCATGTTCCGCCAGTTAACCCGGTCCTGTGCTTGCTGTTGCCAATTTATACCCGCAAACTTCTTAATCTCATCTGCCCACCTAACCTTCTGTCTCCCCCTACCCCGCTTCCCTTCTCTGGGAATCCAGTTGGTGACCCTTAATGAGCAGCGGTTATCCTGTCTACGTGCTACATGCCCGGCCCATGTCCATTTCCTCTTCTTTATTGCAGCTATGATATCCTTAACTCCCGTTTGTCCCCTAATCCACTCTGCTCTCTTCTTGTCTCTTAAGGTTACACCTACCATTTTTCTTTCCATTGCTCGCTGCGTCGTCCTCAATTTAAGTTGAACCCTCTTTGTGAGTCTCCAGGTTTCTGCTCCGTAGCTAAGTACCGGCAAGATACAGCTGTTGTATACCTTCCTCTTGAGGGACAGTGGCAATCTACTTGTCATAATTTGAGAGTGCCTGCCGAATGTGCTCCACCCCATTCTTATTCTTCTAGTTACTTCAATCTCGTGGTTAGGCTCTGCGGTTATTACCTGCCCTAAGTAGACATAGTCTTTTACAACTTCAAGTGCACTATTACCTATCGCAAAGCGCTGCTCCTTTCCATTCTAGGCTCAGGTTCCCATTCTAGGCTTCTGAAAACGTCCTGTAAGCATGCAGTGAATAGCATTGGGGAGATTGTGTCCCCCTGCCTTACACCCTTCTTTATTGGTATTCTGTTGCTTTCTTTATGAAGCAATATGGTAGCAGTTGATCCCCTGTAGATTTCTTCCAGAATGTTTATATATATTTCATCTACGCCCTGATTCCGCAGTGTCTGCATGACGGCTGATATTTCTACTGAATCAAACGCCTTCTCGTAATCTATGAAGGCTATGTATAGTCGTTGGTTATACTCTGAGCATTTCTCTATTACCTGATTGATAGTATGAATGTGGTCAATTGTTGAGTAGCCTGTTCTAAATCCTGCTTGTTCCTTTGGTTGATTGAATTCTAATGTTTTCTTTACTCTGCTAGCAATTACCTTTGTAAATAGCTTGTATACTACAGAGAGCAAGCTGATCGGCCTGTAATTCTTCAAGTCCTTGTCATCTCCTTTCTTATGTATTAAGATGATGTTAGCGTTCTTCCAAGACTCTGGTGCTCTTCCCGTCAGGAGACACCTCGTAAACAGGGTGGCTAGTTTTTCTAACACAATCTGTCCTCCATCTTTCAGCATATCTGATGTTACCCGATCCTCACCAGCAGCTTTGCCTCTGTGCATGCTCTCCGAAGCTTTTCTGACTTCTTCTATCATTACCGGTGGAGTGTCGTGTGGGTTACTGCTAGTTCTTATAGTATTAAGGTCGTGGTTGTCTCGGCTACTGTACAGATCTCTGTAAAACTCCTCCGCTATTTTAACTACCCTATCCATATTGGTAGTTATTTTGCCTTCTTTGTCCCTTAGTGCATACATCCGCCTTTTGGCTATCCCAAGTTTCCTCTTCACTGCTTTGACGCTTCCTCCGTTTTTCAGAGCGTGCTCAATTCTCTCCATGTTATACCTTCTTACATCGCATACTTTACGTCTATTAATCAACTTCGAAAGCTCTGCCAGTTCTATTTTGTCTGTTGTACTTGACACTTTCATGATTTGACGCTTCTTGATTAGGTTCTTCGTTTCCTGGGAAAGCTTGCCGGTGTCCTGTCTAGCTACCCTGCCTCCAACTTCCACTGCACACTCCGTGATGATACTCGTCAGATTATCATTCATTGTATCTACGCTAAGGTTGGTTTCCTCGCTAAGAGCAGAGTACCTGTTCTGCAGTGACACTCTGAATTCCTGTACTTTCCCTCTCAGTGCTAGCTCATTGATTGGCTTCTTGCGTATCAGTTTCTGTCGTTCCTTCTTCAAGTCTAGGCGGATTCGAGCCCGTACCATTCTATGGTCACTGCATCTTACCTTGCCAACCACTTCCACATCCTGCACGACTCTTGGGTGTGCAGTCATTATAAAGTCTATTTCGTTCTTATTTACGCCATTAGGGCTCCTCCATGTCCACTTGCGGTTTTCTCGTTTTCGGTAGAAGGTATTCAAAATACGCAGATTATTGCGTTCTGCGAATTCTACTAGTAGCTCTCCTCTGGAGTTTCTCGTGCCGATGCCATAATCTCCTACTGCCTGGTCTCCAGCCTGCTTCTTCCCTACCTTTGCATTAAAGTCGCCCATTACTATAGTATACTGTGTTTTCACCTTACTCATTGCCGATTCCACGTCTTCATAGAAGCTTTCAACTGAAGCGTCATCATGGCTGGATGTAGGCGCGTAAGCCTGTACTACCTTCATTTTGTATCTTTTATTCAGTTTAATTACAATGCCTACCACCCTTTCATTAATGCTATAGTAATCCTCTATGTTGCCAGCTATGTTTCTGTGAATTAGGAACCCTACTCCCAGTTCTCTTCTGTCTGCCAAGCCCCGATAGCAAATGACGTGCCCATTCTGTAGCACAGTATAGGCCTCATCTGTCCTCCTAACCTCACTCAGCCCTATTATATCCCATTTAATGCCTTCTAGCTCCTCGAATAATACAGCTAGACTTCCCTCACTAGATAACGTTCTAACGTTAAACGTTGCTAAGTTCAAGTTCCAATGGTGGCCTGTCCGTATCCAGAGATTCCTAGCACCCTCTGCTGCTTTGCAGATCTGACCGCCGCCGTGGTTAGTTGCTCCGCAGCTGGTGGGGACTGAGGGCCGTGAGTTAATTGACGAATGCCTACGGGAGGGGGTGGCCAGATACTGCACCAGGGTGGCCAATCCTTCTCTGGTGAGATCATCGGTGCGTACCGGCTTTAAGCCGGTACGATCAGACAGTAGTGGGAATGCTCCATGCATGTCTTCCTTATTGTTGTTCAGCAGCGTTGGCGGCCACCCACCACGGAGCCCAACGAGGGGACGCTACAGGTTTACAAATGCTGAAACCTGCAGACGCCAGCCGTACAACGCCACTATAACCCAATGCGCCTAGACCAAGGTAGGCTATTTGCACAGGGTTAACCCTAGCCGCCAGGAAGTTTGGAAGTAAACGGAAGAGAGTAGAGGACAGGACAGATAAATAGTAAGAGATAAAGACGAAGATGTAGGGAGAGAGAGAGATAGGAAAAGGCGACTGCCGATTCCCCTGGGTGGGTCAGCTCAGGGGTGCCGTCTACGTGAAGCCGGGGCCAAAGGGGTGTGTTGCCTCTGCCGGGGGGCCTTAACGGTCCAATCACCCAGCGTCGGCTCAACCCCCAGGATCCCCTTTTCCTCGGACACGGCAAAGCCACGCACGGCTAGGCGTGGGAGGGAGTCGAAACTCCCCCGTTAGCTCGGGTTCGTGGTGTCGCTACACACCAAACGCCTACTTGCGCAGGCACCCCTGCGGTGTGTTTAAACATGACTAAACTAAAGTTATTGACTGTTGAACATTGTGAGTGAACTTCCCGCATAAAATTAAAATTTGTTCATGGATGTTTATTACAACTTTACTTCAAGGGGATGTGATAACATCGGTGTTCAGTTGACTTTATAGTTATTAGTCCAAATTATTATGATAGGCTTATTTACTTGTAACTATCCAAGTTTAGAAAACTTCTAGCTCCCAAAAGCACATCAAAGTTTGATATTGCAACATGGAATCAATAAGGACCCTGCAATGGAAAGCTCGGCAGGCTACCATATTGATAACTATATTATTATCGCAGCAATTCCAAGCTCCAGTCTATCTTATTTAGCCCAAGTCCGCACTTTGTACGAGGATGACTGCAATGCAGGTGATGTGTCATAATCACATGTAACCCCCTGTAAAGGCAGTTTCACTGCAGTAAATGGCGTACCAAGTCTTAAAAACACCTTTTCAATGCATATTAACTTGCCTTTAACCTTTTTGTTAAAAAAAACCCTGTATATCATTTCATAATTTTGAATTAACAACAAGTGATTCCTCAATTAATTCAAGTGTAAAAATGGTTAGCTTAGCATTAAGCTTGATTTCACTAGCGGTACATGAGCTTGACTACCTTGCTAATGCAAACTATGCAGTGGCCTAAGACATTTCGGAATAAAGTAAATATGAAATATATTGCAGACCCAAGTTTAATAATCAGAGACATTAAAAAAAACTTTCCACAATTCAGAAACACATATCGCAGATGATATTACAAATTTACTCCTCCAGTGATTAGGTCTAATTTTGATTGCAAAATACCTCTAAAAAAAAACCCGTGGTCCGAAGGTTGCCGCTCTCACAGACTCCCACCGCCCTGCGCTCCCAAAACTTGAAATCCCCGTTCGTAACAGGAACACCTGCACCGGTTGAACCCCCCGCACCTCCACGAACAAACCGACACCACTCCGACCCTCCCAGAACCAATACTGCCAAAGTTATACGTAGACATGTGCAGAGCTCACCCACCCGTGCTGCTGACGCGGCCGCCATTGGACGCGGCGTTCAATGAAGATCAAGGAACTCCTTATCGCAGTGGGGGATTGCACTCGTTCTCGGGTCTCGTAGGTCTTGGCCCTCACACTCCTCTTTGGGTGACTCCATCTTACCTCCCCCTAAATCTCTACTGATATCATCTTTCTCTGTCTCTGTGCGGAATTGCTGCTTCGACTTATTCGCCATATATGGCCGAATCTCCGAGAATATATATATATATATATATATATATATATATATATATATATATATATATATATATATATATATATATATATATATATATATATATATATAAGGGAAAAAGTGTACTCTTGAGCTAGGGCTCGTTTTTATGTGTTTGGAATGTATAGGGGAAGTTATTAAACCAATTGTAATGTAAATATGAAGAAAGAAAACTGGGTGAAAAGATAACTTGCCGTGAGCAGGAACCGAACCTGCGACCTTCGAATAACGCGTTCTATGAGCTACCACAGCGGCTATCCCCCCAGCCACTTTATTACGTTTATGTGTGAATTTAAACGTGGGAGTGTCAGTCAGTGCCACCTGTAGCCATGGAGGCGAGTGTGGCACACTCTTTTATGAGCCTGTTTGGCATTGGCACACTCTTTTATGAGCCTGTTTGGCATCACGTAGCACGTGAACTTATTACGAGTTGGCAGCTGACCAATAGTCCCTCGTATACAACCTAACGGCACCAAGTCTGCCATTAAGAGACCCTCGTTAATAAATAAGGGAAAGAAGTGTATACTCAAGGGCTCGTTTTTCATGTTTTGACACAATATCAATGAGATCTAACAGACAACACTGCCAAGGAATGTATAGGAGAAGTTATTAGACCAATTTTAATGTAAATGTGAAGAAAAGTGGGTGAAAAGATAACTTGCCGTGAGCAGGAACCGAACCAGCGACCTTCGAATAAGGCGTGTATATATGTATATGTATATATATATATATATATATATATATATATTATTATTATTATTCGGCTGACAAGTGAGATAGGCATGTTTGTGCCCCTCCCAACTCGCGAAAGAGTTGGTACGCCACTGAGTACAATCCCCACCTCTGAAACTAACTTCACCGGTACCTTCCAAACGGCGTTCCTGTTCGACGAATTTTCGCAATTTCGACGTTGTGAAAAGCATACGTGTGTATTCTCTTCGATATTCATTTTTTGATCATATTGATGGAACATGCAACACCAGAGTGCCGTAAATTGCACACGGTTAGAGTGCGAGCACGGCTGTGACACAAGCGCTTCTTAATAGGAAGTTCAATGATTTAGTTCCTTTGAAGAAGCAACTTCATGTTCCTGACAGCGCAAGTAACGACAACGGCGTAATAAGTTTGCAAACCATCGTCACGTGAAACATTCAGTCTCGTTCAGCCGTAATGGCGCTACTCACTAGTGGCCTACTACTGCGGCAAATCCGTCAGGCAGGCTCGATACATACTACCCCGGCGTGCCGTTCAGTTCATACGTCAATTCTAGTTGGTGCAGTTTTCTGTAGCACTCACAGGATTTCACAAAGCGTCAGTCATGCACAGTAAAGGAGCTGAAGTATAAAATCTCACACCGCGGCAAATATATTCAGGTGGCTAGCTTCCACGGTTTCAGAAAGCATCTTGGTTTCATGTGCTTTTCAGTGCAGCGTATGACTTTATCCGGTGAAAGCAGCATTGTCCGTACGTCCGCATATCCTATCTGTTCTTACGCTAGCAAACGGATTGACCCTGCTCGTCAGTCAATGAACATTCTAATGCAACACGCATCTCCAAAATTGCTCAATCTAAAACCACAGCCACAGGTTGAGCCCTTCTCACTATCTGGTTTGTCTTTCTTTCTTCTGGGTGTCTGTGACCAGTTTAGACATAAACAAAGTGGCTTTCTTCAGGCAGACCTGCAATTTCTTTTCAGCATGGTCAGAAACCGGGGCCGATCGGTAGTTGACACTACTGAGAAGACATGAGCCAACGATTATAGCACAGCACGGGGCGTGGAATTTACAAATATTTAAAGACGGCTAGAAATCGCTCACTATATGTTCTTTCGACAAATTCAGCCACAAATCCAAAATCCGCGACCATCGGCTGACTTGAGCTTCGAGCTGCTGATCCAAAGGTCGCGGGTTCGATCCCGGCTGCGACGGTCGCATTTCGATGGAGGCGAAATAGCAAAGGCCCGTGTACTGTGCGATGTCGGTGCACGTTAAAGAACACCAGATGGTCGAAATTTCCGGAGCCCGAGCACTCCACAACGGCGTCTCTTATAATTACATCGTGGTTTCGACACATAAAACTACAGATTACGGATTTGAACTTTCAGAGCTGCATAGTTGGCGCGACCGCTGCGGGATGCCACGATATGACCGCACTCTCGCTCGCGATCGCACTGAAAGTAAGCCGCACATTCGAAAGGAAAAAAACAGAGTTCAACGTCATGACGCGCCCTGATGGGCAGACAGACGAAGTTTCTGGCACTCTTGTTATCCCCTCCCCTCAATCATTCACCTCTGTGTAGCTGCCAGCACAATCGCTGGTACAAAAGGTGCGAGAAAGCAATTAAAGCATATGAAAAATCCTTGTAACTCCACTGATATGTGGGGTTTAACATCTGAAAACCACCATACGAATATGAGAGACGGCGTAGTGGAGGGCACCGGAAAAATTGACCATCTGGGGATGTTTAACCTGCACCCAAATCTGAGCACACGGGCCTACAACATTTCCGCCCCCATCGTAAATGCAGCCGCCGAAGCCGGGATTCGATCCCGCGACCTGCAAGTCAGCAGCCGAGTACCTCAGCCCCTAGACCACCGCGGCGGGGCCCTGGTAACTCCACTGACACTTGACAAATTCAAAAAAAAAAAATTGCGCCAGTCGATCCGTGAGCCAATGAACTATCACTTGCATTGCAGGACCCCTTTCAATGTCACCAAAATGTGCAAGCTCTTCTGAAACGGTTTACAAGCTGCGTGTAAAAGAGACCTGTTGCAGTGGTTGAGTGGCTATGGCTTGTGACTGGATAAGTATGATGTTACTGGTCCAATTTATGATCACTGTCCTCACACTAAAAGGGCACCATGCAGAAACACTCATGCACTGATTTACAAGCATATTTTAGGTATTTTAGGTTATTGGGTATTTTAGGTTAGTCTTACATTATCCAATGTTTCTAATAGTGCACTGTAGTGTTGGGGCTTAAAACACTGTCAATTGTCAGCTCATTTTTGTTCAATACGAAAAAGAACAGGCACACATGTGGCTGTCCCGCAAACCAGGCCAAGCATAGCATGCAAGGTGACACATTTATGTTATTTGGTACTACAAGAATTTCGCATTGGAATTTTTCTTCCTAACTTTCACACAAACAGTCAAGCTAATTGTGACGTTTGTTGTTCTACAATAACAACATAAATCACCCTTTCCTCGCAAGTGAGACATCAGTGCGGACGCAATGAAGGTTCCACTCCTTTTGATAGTATCAGAAGTGCCGTCTCACTTTGACAAGCACATTTTTCAGTAGAAAAGGGACTGCTTTGGACAAGCATATGAAGTGTTCTTGGAGCAGTCAAAAAAAAAGCTAATTTGGAGCAGTTATTGGTGCTTTAGGAGCAGATAGCAAAATACTCCATACAACTCCAGGAGTTCAAAGCACTGCCAAACCGTCCCATAAATATTAATTATGCTGGAACTTTCACAAACAATCAACAAATTTCAAAAACAAACAATTAATAAAATGGTTGGATATCAAATGAGCCTGGAAATAGCCTGGAAATAAGCTATATACTTAAAATGCCAGTACTTATGGTAGAAATTATATTAAACCAATAAGGCTGAGTACAATATTAGAGAAGTAACCTTAGTAACATATAACTGTTTACAAAGTAGCAGTCAATAATTGGCATAAGGTCAAAACAATCTCATTTATTTTTCCATTCCACCAAAATAGTGTGCATGTGAAGTTGACAACAAAGAAAAAGAACAGCCAAATGAGCTTCCTTGAAACGCCAGTTCTTGTTGTATAAATGAGATCACAGCCAATAAAGCAGCACACTAGTGTACCAGGATGGCAGCATACAGATTGATCTTGGTTTCTTTCAGTCTTGCCAGCTGGACAAACGGATAAAGGTCCCTGTCTTTATTTTGTCCGTGCCATTTAGTAGCTGGTTCAGCGCACTTAGTAATGAGTATCGCAATTTGGAGCAACATAGCGAAGCATTTCTTTTTTGGAGCAGCACTTTCATCCCTGTAGTACATCCTTTGTTTTAAGGGTAAATTTGCATTTAGAAGTTGAACGTATTCATTAACTAAGGCAAAGTCAATTTTTTTAAAATCTCCAATACATCACACACAGAAATATGGGTTAGTCATTCGAGCTTTCCTGCTTTTTGTCAGCATGACAGGAAGGCTGGACAAAGGACACACACGAAAATCCTGTTTGTGATTACATTTTCTACTTTTCCTCGTGTGCTGCCAAAAAGCATGAAAAAACTTGTTGGGCTAGTTCGTAGTTCATTTTGATATAAAATTAATCTATCATGAAAACAGCACATTCACGCACACATGCAGGCATCAGCACATTTATGCAACCACAACATGAGAGCACTGTATATGTTTAGGTCATGTGAATTCGTCGGAGAGCGTGCGTGAGTGAATGCATGAGTGTGCCATTTATCACTCGATTTATTTTACATCAGATTGCATGAAAGCTCAAAAGAGCCCACACTAGTGGTCCAAGTAAGCTCTCCTCATGACATGGCTAACACCCGTGATGAGGCAGCAGAAGCACCTCAAGTTTTCAGTAAGCCAATGGTACCCAATTACCGTGAAGAAACGATGCAGTATATTTAGCCAAAGAATGCCAATGCTATGCTGCTAAATAACTTTGAGAAATACATGTACTTTATTCTTCACAACAATCTACAGAGTTACAAATGTTTGAGCAATTTGTCACAAATAGGAGCATCTCAAACGGCTGACGTCGATACCCATGATGCTGCACAATGCTGAAGGCCAATTTGTATAGCATGTCTACACCATGTCCATTACAATCTTCACTGTCGCCAAGACATCTGAAATGCGAGAACAAAGAGCAGATAAGAGGTTCTTGCATTGAGACCAAAGCAATGTCATTGTAGACTACTGCAGGTATCATACAACCTGTCATTTTAGACTATAGGTAGAATGATGCGAACTGCCGAATGAGCCACACATTCAGCTACAAGTTGTATTCTACACTATTATATTCATCTTCACTTCAGGGTATCAAACACGCAAAGTAATGTCACTATACAGTAAGCAGTGCAAGTCAGAAAGAACTCAGGGCTGCAATGTCACTTCTGTGATTTCTAAATACAGTTACATTTCATTACACATTCAGCTCTAATCTTGCTATGATTAATTCAGCCTGTAACGAAACATTCTTCATTTATCATGTTATCTTAACAGCCACCTGTATCATTCCGCTGCCACATACGCCATATTGCTGAAAAAGCTGCTATCAAATTATCACTGCTTTATACATGCGCACACTCAAATATATATAAAAGATATGTATTAGTGAATAAGGCTTTACTAATTGGACAATATTCTTATATTCCACCACAAAAAATTCCAACTATGATTTCTGAGTGGAATGACAAAACCTTTTTCACCCCATAGTAATTTTGATGCAACTAAAGTAAAGGTACAAGACTTGTAACGTTAGTTTTAATGCTATCAAAGTGCCGAAACTGAGCAGGCTTAGGTCGTATGCACAGCCAAAGCAAAAATATGTACCATAATAAAAAAAAACATGATGCCTTTTCGTTTTTTCTCTTCTCAGTGCACATGCCATACTGCCAAAGAAGCCTTGCAGTGTGCTTTAATCCCACTCTCTAAACAACAAAAGAAAGAAAAATAAAGGACAGCACCGCACTTATAAATCTAGCATGCACACTTTTTCCCCTTCATCTCCTGCTAGATTTCAGGCACATAACGTTTAGGGCTGCCTAGGGTCGTGCAATAAAATATCTTTCCTCATGCAACTGCCTCTAAAATTGCACATCAACACTAGACTATACAGTGCAGTGGTCTTCACAGACATGCATTTTAGAAGGCCTCGTGTTCTCACAGTAAGCACAAACACTATGAATAGGCAACAGCTTTATAACATTCAACTGCTGTATTGTATTTTTAACCTTGGGTAACTCACCATTCATTGATTCAATCAAAGCTGAGTCGTCTTTCCACTCTTTCATAAAGGCACTAGCCTTGAAGTCATCGCCAAAATTTGCTTCTTCTAGCAAAAGTTCTCTTGCATGAACACTATGAAAAACACAGCTCAGGAAATCACTCATAAAGCATCCAACAAGACACCACCTTTTGGCAAAACTTGCCCTTTCAGTTTTATAGAGCTAATAAACTATTAAGGCTGCATGTTTCGAGACCATTTGGTCTCTTCTTCAGAGAGTGACTGCCCGGCCAGCTCCGAAGCAAGCGACTTTCCTGTGTGGTTGTCCCCTTCTCCGCCTTCGTTCTTGTTGGTGCATTGAACGAAGGTGGACATTGGAACAACCACAGAGAAAAGTTGCTAGCTTCGAAGCCAGCTGGACAGTCACCCCCTGAAGAAGAGATTGAATTGGTCTTGAAATGTAGGGCCAGTTTTTCATTTTGTTATCTAAAAAAAATATATATATATATATACGTTAAGAATGACCCTGGAGAGGGTTTATTCATATAACTTTTAGCCAGTCAGAAAGGCTTCTGTCAATTATGTTTATTTTAAAACTAATAAGGCAACACAATTCATAAAAAATACAAATGCTAATTTTTCTTTACTCAATAAATAGGTATAATGCTGATTCAGCGAAAACACCCAACTAGACCAAAAAAAATACCACTTCAGCCATTAAGTTCTCGTCAACAGTGTATGAGTGAAAAGCTGCACCAGCCAGTTCCGATTGAGACTAAACAGTGTTCTAGTGGAAAAAAAATATATGGGCCAAGGCAGTATGTGCCCTGTTATTCTTTCTTTGTGCAGCTCTATGATCATATACTAGCACAATGTTTCAAATCCATTAAAAAAGATTTAAAGGGGTACTGACACGAAAAATTTGGCCTTGCGTTTTTCTGCTGCAATGCGTTGCTGTAGGGCTGTTAGTCATGACACGGCACATTGTTTGCTGCAGCATGCAATACATAAATAATTACAGGCCCCTCATTATCGATCAATTGCGGTTTTGGTTTGAGAGAGTTCCAAAAACTGGGTGCAACTGTCGCCCCCTATTGTTGCAACTCTTAACCACGCAGCACACAGAACTATGACACACTTCCGCACGATCCACATCAAGAATTACTTTCGAATAGGAAACGGCACCGGAATGTCGCCAAACACAAAACTTTCCAAGTGCGCCACGGCCACGCACTCGCAACCAGCCACCGAGAAATATAGACTTTGAGGACTAACGAGGCAAAAGAAAAATGGTGGCTATGACGTCATGATAACTTGTTTTCTTGACTGTAGAGTGGCAACGTGAGGGAAGTAGGGGGTCACCTTGGGGTCACCTCCGAGGGTGTCTATAGCGCTATGGAGTCGCTTGCTCACGCAAACTTCAAAATTAATTTAAAATACCTTCCAAGCTACATTCGCTGTTGACATCTTGCAGATGATATATGATATACGAATGTTCACGAGAATTGATCTCGCAGGCTATCTCGGCCCCAGAATTTTGTGTCAGTACCCCTTTAATACCTCATGCCTCGAAGAATGCATGCACGATTAATAAAAAAGGCTGTTCAGAAAAAAATGTGGTTCAACAGTCAGATTGTTCAGCATTTTCTTATAATATTGTGACATAGTATTCATTAATGCAAGTCATCAGCCTTGCTTGTGGTGGTCTCAGACTGTTACATACAGAGCGGGTTAACATAAAGGTCAACCACTATTCCACATTAGAGAAACAACTAGAAAAATATGTTAAAAAATTTTGGGATTGCTTGCCAATAATTGACAAATAATGTTCCCACTGAGGGGTCAGTCTCATCAAACTTTCTTGGTTTCAACTCAAATGCAAGAAAAATTATCAGTTTTGATTGTGAAGCAAGGTTCCATTTGTGAAGCAAGGTTCCTTTTGCAACCAACGGTATTTTGCTTTTTCCCTACAGCATACAGTACAGCAGTAAAGATTTATTCTGAACAAAATAGTTATCTTTTGTTGCCTGAACTTCCTCCCACTTTACATCATATGAATAGTTGCAGGTAATTATTTTGCCCAGTTATTAAACACTAAAGCACAACTCCGCGGTAAAACTGCATATAATGGGCAACCAAGCCACTCAGTCCTTCAAGCACTCAATGTAACCAATCAATGTAGTCAAGATTTTTTTACTTAACATTGGCGAATATAAGACAGCAAATTCCACATCCTCAAGTCGATAGCAATTATTCAACAAGAACTCACCAAAACTCCATTAACTGCGCTCTTTTGTGTATATATCAGTCAAAGGATACTGGCTACTAAAGTTTTGTTCTGTATATGTTATCCATTCCAGCATATCAGCCACCGACGGACAAGTTTCACTTCTGTAACATACATCTTCAATGCTTCGATTTTTCACAAGATTGTCGTATGCTTCAACTGCTTGCTGGCAAGCGCTGCTGCAAACGTTCTGAGACTTCTTCAAGATTTTCCTGAAAGTGAACCAGAACAAGACAAGAAATACATAGCCTACCTTGAGAAGAAACCTCTAGTGTATGAGAAATCTTCTTTGTGCAACTAATACAAACTCTAAGGAAATAATAAACTTTCAGCAACTTACAGTATCGATTCCAACTTTTCCTTCTCCTGGAACAGCTCATTTTCCACTCTACGGACGATCCGTACTCTAACATCTGGGTACTTTGCCAAGAGATCGCTGCCCGCAAGTTTCGCCGCCCAACAGTTAGCCTGTATTTCCCGCAGCGTGACAATTGCAACTAGGTGAGGTCGGGCTTTTTCCATACAATCTTCCCAGGCCTCTTTTTGCTCTTTCAAAGTGCAAAATGCGAGTTTAAAGGGTTTCCGCAAATCGTAGAGGCGTTCATTTAAAGTTACCTCATCCATCTCGGAAAGTAAACTTCGGCTGCAGCGTTTTGTGTTGCCTCGCACCTCATTCGGTGTTCCGCGCACAATATCGTGTGCAGCCTCGTCAGTCAGAGTGCACAATGGGCATAAACCATTCCTAAGCAAGAAATGGGCCAACCACGTATTAACCACATGCCGCTACACTTTCTAAACTCCGCGGCAGCACCACAGAACACCTGTAGCACAATAAAATGTAGGACTGTGGCACGGATACAGTGTAGCACGGAGAAAGAAAAGGTGGACTGTGATGATGATGACGATGTCCATAGCGTTTGCCCACAGAACACCTGTTTGCCCAGGGAAATAGTTTGCCATCAGAATTATTCTTTTGCCATAACACTTACTAAATACTCCTTTATTTGTAAAAACTAACTATTATACCTTCTTAGTGTGCGTCTTCTTCAAAGTAAACTGGTCTGAGAAGTCCGACGACCGTCACGAGAACGGCACCGTGCACCCATAAAGTTTCTTAAAATGATTAAGAAACTCTATGCGTGCACCGACCTTAATTTAGCCGAGTTTCTTCAACGTAGAACCACAGAACACATACCAGATTGGTAGAACCAGCATGGAGGAAGAAAAGCGTATTCCTTCCTAGAACAGCTTGATCTAAGTACAGGATGTTCTTGCATACCACATCACTCGACATGGGGACGCCGTAGCTGGGAATCGAACAATCATCCCCGACAGGGAGAGTGGGCGGAGGAAAAAAAAAAAAAAGCTCTGCAGCAGTGCGTCGACAGAAAGATATGTAAAAAGGATAGAGAGAGAGAGAGAGAGAGAGAAAAGAAACAGCCTGCCGGTTCTGTAATAGCTGTCCTAGGACAGTTAATGTAAAATAAGAAAAAAAAACAATAAATAAAAGGAAGAAATGAACACAACACACACACACACGTGAGCCATGCAAGAGCTCGAGGGCGAGTCCCGAACAACCATAGATGGCCGTGAGTTTCGAATGGCTGAACCACATTCGAAGAGAACATGCCTATTGGAAACGAAGGTGAAAGAGCATGCATATCGTACAAAGCCGGAGGAACCTTTATCTTGCGATTATACATTATCTTCCACTATAAGCTGGGTGGGGTCGGCATTTTGACTTTTTATATTTTCGGCGTTTTGATTGTTCTCTCGCCCTGAGCCATAGTGCAATAAAAACTGCTGCAAAACAAGTCTAAACTGATATGACATTTATTCCCGTTCAATACACTTGTTACTTGTTCTAGTGCTTGGTAGTGAAGGTTACTTAGAACGGGCAAGTTTTTTGGTGCCATTGACCATCCTCGCCATTCTCACACAATTGACATTCCATTTTTCAGCACAATATTGATGCAAATGCTATTATTCTCATCAATTGAAATGATATATCAATCTTTTTTTAGTAAAACAGCGGCTATTAGCAACTGCCAGACACAACTGCACCATGCTGCTGTGAATCTGGCCACTCAAGGTAATGTTGAGTCTGATTCAAGTTTACACGTCTAAATTGCACCCATCTGACATGAACTGAAGAGGTTGGAAACAAAAACGTGCACTGAATTAGCCCTAAATCTTCACATTTCAATCCTCGAGTACTATACCATGTGGTCATTAGGCATATCCATCTACTTTTTAAATAACGATTAATACCATGCACTATAATGATTAAATTGACTGAATTTTGGAGTACCTAGACTAAAGCTGACTGGCCTCTAAATTCACCTAAAAAATTCCCTTTGAAATCATTGCCCTGGTCCCTTCCCACCAATAATGACCATCACTTTGACGCACATTGTGTGGTGTCGTGAAGTGCAAACCATCATCGCGCATTCGCAGCCCAGAAATAGTCCAAAACCACATCTGATTTTCTGCACCACATGCTCTAGCACACAACTATGCAGCGAGGGTATCACTATTTAGTTATGCAAGTGTTTCTGCATTGCACAATAACAGCACTACACCTCTAAATCATGCCTGCACATGACATGTGCGAAAAAACCACCATGGCCTGTGCAGAACATGCAGCACCCTCACAACGAAAGCTGGAAGAGCTGGCTTTCAGAGCCCTTTTTTTTAACACTCTTTGAGAAGCTGCTTCAAGCACACTTGCAGGATACCCACTACGCTGAACATCATTGTGTAGTAGGCAGGCATTCACAATGCCATGCATTCTTCGGGGAAGTGTGGTACCCGCTGCACACTTGCAATGCACTGTGCAACTTTTTGATGCTGTGGCTGACTACGATAAAAAATTATGCAAGAAGATTTCATAATCCATACAAAACCCCACAGTGGGTAGACACCACAATTAATATGTGAACAAGATCAAGCTTTTTTAAAGGGCTGGAGCATTAGACTATCCACTCGTGCAATTCCCATTATGCAACACCTAGTTGTTCATTTGGTGTTCTAGAACGCTGTATTATAATCAAATTAACGCAATTCCTTTCCTGACATCAAGCCTGCCTAAGGCCAGTTTGCAAAGCAGTTTCAAGCACTGGCTTGGCTCAGTGGAAGAATGCAGGGCTGGCACGCAGGGACCTGGGTTCAAATCTCATTGTGTCCTTAGTGCTTTTTATTTACTAAATTTTTTTCTTATTTCGTGCAATAGTGATTAGACACACCGGCGGGTGTGGCCGCCGGTTTCTCATAAGTGCTTTCGCTGTAAAAGTGAACAATGAAACAGTGATCACAACCTATTTTCAGCTCCTGCAATCACTTCCGGTGCTTGCAGTACACAGAAGCACGACCTTGGACATTGGCTTCCTTTGCACTGAAGGAGCTATTGCTGGCGGTCCAGAATTATTTTGTCTCCAGTTATAATTGGTAGGCATTTGTTTGGTTAAACTGCAATATGAAAAATTTCAAATATAAATTTTCAAGCCCACTGAATTCTCTCCAATTCTGCAAGGTGGCTGTGCGATGTATATACAGTTTAACGTGCAATGCATGACTTAAATCATGATTATTTGTTGTTATGACCACTTTGATTAGCAAATTGTACTCTGCTACCATTAGTATGTAAGTTCTGTGTACAGCCATTACTTGTCACACATCTATATCTATACCACCTATATCTACCACCTATATCTATAACACTTGCTTGGGTAAGAGTCTATAGGAAGATGGACGCAGCTTTCTATATGGATGAACAACAAACTGCAAAGCACATATGTTTTAGCGAAGACAAAGCATCCTTTTGCAAACTACTGTAGCGATGGTAAGATTGTTGTTTTTCTTTAATGCCAAATTTGTGTCAAAATTCAATGCAGCAGAATAAATTACTGTTCCACATATTATCTGCAGGGTGTTTTTCTTCTAACTAGTACATAAAATCAATGTAGCAAAATAATACACATAACACAAATTTGCAAACTGATGTTTCAGAACTGGCTGTAGGCTCCCTATTCTTTCCAAGTAGATACACATAGAGCATTGATTGGTTTGGAATGTGTACTATATGGCTAACAAATGAGGTGGAATAGGGCACTGCAGTTTCCTGTGGAACTATCTGCGTATTTCCGATGTCCAGTCGGATAACTCGCTTGGAAAAAATATAAACTTTTATATCGCTATTTATAAACTTTTATATCGCTATTATATTAAAGGATTTATGTCTTCAGTACTTGCCATAAAAGAAAATAATATTTTTATTAACAGCTGGAAGACACTTGTCCAGAAATAAAACTAGGGCATTCTGCCTGTGCAGAAGAGGTGTTATCGTGCATCCATGCAACTGGTCATCTCCTTCTTTTCTTGCAACTGACGGTCGACAGCTTCAGACAGGGCAAGCAAGAACGCCTTTAGCGTCAGTGCACCGTCCTGAAAAATTAATACAAGTGAAAAAGGGTAACCACTCTTTCTTTATTATATATAAAAAATATAGCATTCTCTCATAATCTTAATAAACTATAACACAATACCACCAGAGACAAGGTGGTATGCAAAAAACATCGCATTGGCTAAGAGAGCTCCTGACACCACCTTAGGTTCCAACCACACTTAGATGGTGCCCTCCATGTAAAAATGTATACATATTTTGTTGCCCTGATGTGTTTGCTACATCTAGTTCCTGTGTACTCCGCAGGTAGATGGACATAAGTGTTGAATACTGTTCTGAATAATTCTGTTGCAGAAGATTCAAAGCTACCAAGAAACACAAGATGCAACGTGAATGCGTGAAGCCACTAATGTCTGCAGCGTATCTCTAATTAATAAACAAGTATTCCTCATTTCTTGGTGACCTACAAGTTTAATTCTATAATTTATACAGAGATATTTCAAAAAATCCTGATGTTTTTGCAAACAATAAAAATTATGTGCCATATATTAGCATTGTTACTTTGTTTCTTGAACATCTGGTAAAATTATATTTCTGTGCTTCATTAGGCAGTATATATGCAGGGGACAAACCCCTCGCATCACAGTGGACAGTGCCATGCCTGCTTGTGGCCAAGGCTTCTTTGCAAACAGGGGATGGGAGCAGATATAGGAAGTCAGCAGCAATGGTAATGGATAGCAGTGCCGGCTAGCCTCAGCTGTTGAAACAGACGCAAACTTGTTGAATTTTGTTAAAAAAACACAAAAAAACCGCAATGATTTTTCGCGTATTAGTAAAGTACAATTTCACAATCCCAAAAACAGCCCTCTTACATGATGCTTGGTGAACGAGATGAAGTGCAAAAACAAAACAAAATGCACGTGGAGAAACCACCTTGAGATCCCCGTACCAAACACCATGAAGTGACATATTTCGAAGGCATCTACTGGGTCCTACGTAGCTTCTAATTGGTAAAGATGATGTACATTCTCATCTGTGGGGGCCAGAGACCTGCCATACGAGGTTCCAGAAAATTTCATCGAGTCAACGACGTGAAACTACGAAAGATACATTTTGAAATATCTGACATCACTCACGGAGAATTCGGCACAAAATTTAAAAAGGAAACATTAACCTTGATTTTCTCTGCTAATAATGAACCACGATAGAGAAACACATGGCACTAGAGTTCTCAGAGTTTTGTTCTGTTCTGTTTTAACTGTTTTGCTGTGGAGAGGTTGAGGTGCCTATTGCCTCGGCTACTCCATAAGTTCTCAGTGTAGTTTGTCAACCTGAACTAAGTCACCATTCCCCTTTGATGTCCCTTAAAACACCTTGCTTTGTTCGTCACTTTCTATATGCACAAAAAAAAAATCATTATGGACAGTTATAGACCATTATTCTTTTCGCTGCGGAGCAGAAAAAAAAAACGAACTTTATAAGTGGATCGAAACTAGACCAGAATGAAAAAATGCTTAATTCCAGCACTTCGCCTTTGAAACTTCAAAAAAAGGGAGTTCAGGGCCTCTTTACCGAAGCCTTCTGAAAATACTTGGATAACAGACCGCATGCTGAATCTTTATAAGCTCATGCATGCTTAGCACAGTATGATCACTAAGATGGCCTCAGTACAACAATCTGTACGACAAAATGTTAAACAAAAGCTGATGGTGCCATTCAAAGGGCCCTTATCATATATCATACAAGGGGGTCATTTCAGATGGATATTTGGCATCAGAATACACAAGACAAATCGATTCTGAAATGAAAAGCTTTCCTTCCACGGTTATGTTTGACCAAATAGTGACTGCATGAGTGCCTCATAAAAAATGGTTGAGACCAGTCACGTCTGGTAGCTCACTCAAAGGAAGAGTTATTTATCACAATAGGCAAGAAAATATTCAGGTACCATTTAGCGAAGTCAGAGAACTTTTTCTTGTGAAGTGCAAAACAATTGCAGAAGTTGTAAGTATGCTTGCACACCGTCAGCCTTGCCCACCAGTTTCCTTTATTATGTGAGTAGCTGTTTATTGCAAGTTGAAAGATCATGCAATACTTATTCAGCAATAAAGAAAATATATAGGACGAAGACAGTGGTGTGTAGGCCGGGCCACTGTCAAGACATTCACAGGTCACGTGTTTAGGAGCCCTGCTTTAAAGACACTTCACCACTAGAATGCTTAAAAGCTTCCTCATCTTCAGAAATGTACAGTGTGTACAATGTCAGGTTCATATTTACCATGGCAGACGTATTCACTTGTACACAGACTGTTTTTTCATGAGCCCAACCAAACTGCACCGGCAGTGGTGCCACCTATTAACAGCTGCCATGCTAGCTTGAGTGAATGCACCCCATTTTATAGCAGCTGTGAACTTTGCAGCAGTAGTTGATTGCTGAATTTTCTTTGGAAACGATTCTGTGAAATGCAATGTAGTGATTTAGCTCAACTAAGCCAGAGTTCCTGCTGCCATCCAACAGAGATAGCACCCAACACAATGCATGTATGTGCATTTGAGTCTACAGTCATGCAGTCTTGAATATCAGTTAAGCACAGAGTATAAATAGAGCCATTTAATTTATCTACTTAAACACATTGCAACTCAATGTTGCCATTGGATACATTTGGAAATAGCCAGAACTCAAGCTGAAGTTTGCCAAAAGTAGCCATGCCACTTAATTTTATTACTAAATCTGTAGCCAAATAGAACAGCAGTGGTAGTATGACTAAAGTTAGATACATGTCACTCTACGTATTTTCCCCAGCTAGAGTTACATTTGCTATAAGCATCAACAGTGAGCAACAGCAACACCACCCCTGCATAGCCACTCTGGGCAACACGAGCAACGAGATTTAGTGTATGTCACTCAGTGAACTGTCCATATACACTTCTTTGCAACAATTTGGAATTTTAATTGTGGCTGCCTTAAGTTTCCAGTATCGCATGCATAATCTGCACTCAAAACAACCCCTATCGTATAAAGCTTCAGTTATTGCCAGAAAGCAATGAAATGGGTACCGACCAAAACAAAAATTAGAAATTAAAAAGACATTTTGGCTTCACTACTGAAGCCTTTTTCACTTTGATGGGGTGAGGGAAAGTACATACACATTTATGCAAATATTAGTTGGCAATATTTAAAGAGCCTTGGAGGTTAAAAAATCGGCATCTGAAAAATTAGCTGGTGACTGTATTCAACATTTTCACAACTAGAGTAAATTTTGAGGCACTTTTGCATTTTTGATTTTATTGCATGTAGCAACAAAGTATTCTTTTGAAGTAACAGTAAAACCAGCCCAAATAAACTTCGTTCCTGTGTTTACTCTGTTATCTCCAGTATTTTGTTATAAATATTTGTTTTTTTATATCGAAGTTTGGCTGCTTTATACACTCGCACACTTTTGTAAACAGGGTAACGTGAGGTTCCACTGAGCTGTGACAGGTGTTCAGAGAGAATCCAAATAATGAGCGTGTGGAAAGGGCCACTCTTGGACGGAATGGAAGGCGGGAAAATGAGGAAGCACATAAGAGTAGTGCAGCATGAAATTTCATGATCACAATAACACGTCGTGCATAAAGAAGGCAAGGTCAGAATACATGAAACAAAGGCCAAGTTGCTTTATGAAAACTACTCATAATTCACAGTAAAAACGGTTGTAAGTGCAAGCACCTTAAGACAAACTAATTATTCTTATATTAGAAAGGAAGAATGCACTTCATAGTAACTATAGGGTGTTTTGATGTGCAAGGAGATAGCGTACAAGAAGGTTTAGAGATGACTGTTTACCCTAAATGGTTACTTCAATCCACTTTCTTCCCCAATTTATTTTTATCGCGGACACTTTACAATACAATCCTATGCCTGCTTCCATTAACAGGAAGTATGATCATTTCATCTGCACTGCCCCAAGTCAAATTCTAGTTGCTCTTAGAATTGATTTAGTACTAGACAGCATGATGCCACGTGCCTTCTCTTGGGAACAATTTGCAGCATAACAGTGAAATACGGTATATTATTGGCACAGTGACACATTCTAGAAAGACATGTTTTATATAATAAAATCACTAATCTAATTACAAACACTTACATCTTCTTAGGTGCTTATTTTTATAGACATTACAAAATATGTACACTACATAGTGTTGGCTGTTTCAGATCTTTTCAAGCATTTCATTAAGTATAAAATAGTATGTAGTTTATTCATTTAATAACAGAATCAATCATCTTTCACAAAGTGAAAAAGAAAGCAAAAAAAGAGAGAAACAAAAGAGGCCTTTTATGCAAAACCAAGCGCATCCTGTTACCAGCTATCCCAAGAAGTTGCCAGTGCTATTAACAGCAGTGTGCCTATAATCATTTCAGGAGTCGTAAATAAAAGTAATTTATAAAGCACTACAGTTTAAAATCGATTTACTGAAGTGGTGAGGGTGCTCGAATAATTTCATTAAATAAAGAAGTTGATAAAATCGATAAAAGAATTTTAGAGTGCCGTGGCATTTTATTTGCCGTGGCATTTTATTTGCTACAAATACTACATGCCTGCACATGTGAAACGTCACCGAGTGTAGCCCGAACAAGAATTCTTCTCATGTCCAGCGTTACAGGCAAGATAGACAATCCCGTCAAGTCAAGCTACAACAAGCTGCTTATATTCAATGACAGGGAGAATGAATGCAGTTAATGGCAAGCACGCCCAGCAAGAATGTTCCAAAGAGAAAATCAGTGCCATTTGTCGCATAAAGCTTTTAAATAATGAAAGCAACTACCATGTTGCTCTGGCAGTATTTGCAGAGACAATAAAGCACTACCGTCCAGCACCATTTGATATGCAAGAGTGTTACCTACTGTGGCATGCAACCTCGTCAAAACATAACTAGTGTCATGACCTAGGGTGGCTAGATGATTTAATGTAAAAGCGTTGCAGCCTACATTTTAAGAGAAGCTGTACGTGTAAAAATTGGAAATTCCTGCATTTTTCCTTTATTTTGGGAAAAATTTCATTATATCGAATTCAGTGCCATGAAAGCTGTATTAATCTGAGTTTATGACAACATTGAATTCTATAACTACCTGCCAGAGAATGGAAATTTTTTCATTAGACTGAGAATTTGGTAAAATCAGGTTTCATTAAGACTTCTATTTCTATAACAAAATTATTGTTATAGCATGAGCTCAGAATGACGATAAAGAGACAAGAAGACGACATCGTCATTCCTAGCTCGCGCTAAATAACAATCGTCATGTCATACCAACTAGCCCAAACCGCCACGCTTCTAAGTTGCATACAAAAATAGGGAAATGGACAGAACCTGCTAACAAAACTGAAGTAAAATCAAGGAAGCAAAACCATAAGACACATGCTTACCAAAGATTAAAGAATGCCCTCATATGACACCGTCAACACGTCTAGTTTAATAGGAAAAGAGCTCTCACCACAGTACAGATGGAATGTGCTATGAAAGGCAGTTTTCGCAACCGTCTTCCACTCAGGCCAACAGCTCTGTGGCACAAGGAGTTGAACAAGGACTGCAATCCATCAACCCCCTCATCATCATTGCTTTCAAGGAGACTCATGTTTTCATTTATGACAGACACCTGCAGAAGAAAAAAAAAACACATTGCAGCAAACATTCATAAAGTTGAAAACGGAGAATAATGAAAATACTCTCACAAGTAACAGTCTTTCTTTTTCATAAGTAATAACAAACCCATTGTTCCTCAGTACACTTCGCAATTTAGCAAAAAATGTCAACAGCATGCACGCCATAAAAAATGTGCTACCATGAACAGCGGAGCGCATCAATATTTTTCCTGATGATTGCACTACTGAAGCAAATCAGCACTACATAGTCAGAACAGCATGAACAGTGCACCTTACCAGCAGCAGGACAATGATGGTGGGGGGTGGGAGAGAAGTAAAAAAATTGGTGGACCCTTAAGCTTTACCTTTAAGAATTGAACACAATAGCGATATCCTGTTCTTAGTCCGTACTTCAACCACTTAGTGCATACTTTTTATTGTATGATGTTATTTAAGAAGTTTAAATTGTGGATTACTACAATGTAATTGATAAAGTTGAAAGTGACATGTGCCAGTGAAGCTTTCACACATGGCTGCACTCTCTGTAATGGAGAGCATGCTTTAAACCTCGAGCAGTTATGCACGTGATATCTTTTTGAACATGCAATGCACCTACTACATGGTCTTAAGTGAATATGTGCAGTAACTTGGGTGCCTTTTGTAATGGGGTGCTGTCTTTAAACCACCCAGTCATTTTGATACGACGCCTGATGGCAATATATGATTGCACACGCATTATTACTGTAATATCGTACATTGTATTGTGAAGCCTGTATGCAGGACACATGTGCCTAAAAATTGTGAACACGATTTTCACTCCATTTCCAAGCAGAGGAAGTTATTTTATTAGCATATCCAAGAAGGCACACAGCTGTGTGGTAGAACATTTCCTTGACACGCAAGCAACCTGGGTTCAATCTTCACTCGGACCTGAAATTTTTAATTTTATTTGCATCTTTCTCTATTTTTCTGTCAAGCACAAGATGATTTGTCGTTCACAATGAACCTTGGCCATGCCAATGCCGCTAGCGGAATTTCCGCAAAGTGAGTACTTTAACGCTATTGCATTAAACAGCCACACTTGGAAGCAAAGCAGGGGTTGCATTAGTGATACATCTGTTTCACTTTACCAAAATGAGCTGCAGCTTTTTGATAAACGAGTATGACCAGTGTTTACCGATTTTGATGCACGCATGCGCAGAGAGTTGTAATCTGGTGGCCCGTTTCTTCGAATAAACGATTCCAGTTTAACACCCGGCCTTTCTGCTCCCTCCTACTTCTTTTCTCTGATCTGTGTTTTCTAAGCTTGCACTACTATGTACCCTATTGTCATTAAACAACTCACCCAACAACAAGTCTTACTCAAGAAAGGCTAAGCTACTGTGGAATGTGATGAAATGAAAGTGAGCTGTCACACCCAACGAGGTCACCTATGAGGTCGATATTTTTTTCCACCTTGCATGCCTCTTCCATACGTGGTCAGAAAATGTTGATTACATCAAAGAGGATTGCATACGCAAGGCATCTTCAGGTAAAAAAATTTTTTTTGATATGCCGTTAATATTAGACTGTGTGATGTGCAAGCTCTTGACATGAAGCACAACCGCATTGTGGAGTTCAATCGTGAAATAATATAGCAGTGCATCTTGTGTACTGCCATTATAACGTTGAAGAAGTACGATGGTTTCTAAATGTATCGTTACAGGTAAACTTTATGTGATGGTTGAAGCAATCACCATATGCGATTACCACGAGTTCGTCTGCTTGGAATCAACCTAAGCAACACACGAGGATGAACGTTATTCAATGCAGCCACAGAATAATATAATATTGGGTAGGTACAGGTGAAGCTCCTATTTACGCTTAAGTAGTATTACTCAGTCAGTCCTTCTGAAGCCCCTTTAGCAAAACTTCAGTGAAGCGAAGATGGCTTTCCCACTGTTCCATATAGAGACGTAGCAGACCAAGCTTGCTCAACAATCCCAACGCTACTGCAGCGTCACCTCTCATGATATATGGGAGAGGCCTGCTCTTCTTCACTGAAACCATGCGCGCTTACCCAACTGACTGAATCTAACAACGTTGGTAGGAGCACTCAGTCAGGAGGAGAGACAAACTGGTGGACGGAGCTCAGTGAAGGAAACAGTGAAACGAGCAAAAGTGTCTTTTGGATCATCAAACATACGTGACTCTGCTACTGCGGTATCGTTTCAAAAAGTTCTCACAACTACGTATTCATTGTAGACTCTTGCACAACGGTAACACCAAAAATACATTTTGCTAGGGGCCTCGTAAACAAACACTAAAAGAAGTTTTTTGTCTTTGTATTCATAAATAACACTTTTACAATACCAAAAGCACCCCTCTAGCAGTGAGAAGATGCGTAGTGAACAAGAAAACATGGCAAAAGAAAAAAAAGCACGGCAACACCACATCGAGGTGCCCACATGAACTCAACGTGACATCTTAGGTGCCGATAGTGTCTACTGGGACCTACACAATCTTTTATTGGTAAACATTAATTACATTGTTTTACAAGAAAGATATGTAACAGACAATGTTTTAGAAAATTTTATAGAGCCAACGTGCCTAAAATCAGAAAAGAAAGTGAAATTTGTGACACCACCCTCAAATTCAGATCCTAAAGTTTTAACATGAACATCAAAAATGAAACATGGACCATTTTCTCTTTTAATAATGATCTTATGATGGTACGAATAATGATGATAGAGTTCTGAAAAAAAAACTATAATGCTAAATTGACTCTGCGTTTCACTTGGTTGTCCCTTTAAACATTTGTGGATGAGCATTGTCTAGAGCCAACACAGCAAAAACATTATTTTGGTGAACATGTGTCGTTTTCAAGTGTGGGGTTCCTGTTTAAATTACTTAAATCAATACTAAATGACTGAGTTAAATGACAGCCAGTAACTTTTTTTAAGCAGGAGCCAAGAATGAGGAAGAAATTCGGTGTTTACAACTCACTTTTCATTAAACAATGATTAGGGAACAAAGAGCAATACAATATGCCTGGTTTCAGCACACAGTTATAAAAAAGCAAATGCAATGAGCACCTCTTTTCAACATTTCATGATAACTATCTGTGCAAGTACCACACACCGTCATAGATGGCCCTGGGTGAAGTTCATTTCTAAAGTTTTGCCCAACAATGTCCACACTAATACAAGTAATTAAAAAAGTTTCCTTGCATTGTTTTTTCGTTTTGTTTTATGTGACTATTCTTCATGCATTTGCCACATTTTAATTAAAGATGAACATCTGTTTTGGGCATTCTTATGCCTTGTCCTTAAAGGGTTAGAAAAGTGAGCTTCAAGCAAAGACACATCAAGTATGGCAAGCAAAATGCCTCAACAAACAATTGTAGTGTATATCAAGCAATAGCTGCAGCAAGCCCCATCTATGAACAAGAGTGAAGTTTTTATTTGTATTCAGGTACAGCTTTTGAGCAGCTTCATTAGCATGTCAACAATAGTGAGCATGTCGTGTATAAACTTACAGAACATGTTGAGACAAGAGGGAACATACTGAAGCATGTCAACAATAGCGAGCATGTGATGGGTGAACTCACAGAACATGTTCAGACAAGACAGAACATGCTAAAGATTATGAGTGTGCACAGTTCATTTTGCAGTCAACTCAAAAGCAGTCTTGTGCATGCACATCTATCCAAATCTTACTGAACACATCATAACATATGCATTATTAAATACGCCTTTTCCCAGGAGCACCCTTGATCCAGTGAGCTTCAGGGGTCAAGGGTGTGTTCTCAGTGTTGCCATCATGCTTTGGGCGGCGCATGCCTTATCTGTACGCTTAGTATGCTTAAATGTAGTATATGTAATAGGTGCCTCTCTCCGATAAAAAGTGACTGTCATGGCAGGAAATTGTGCACATTCAAAGAACAGATAATCTGGCCATCACTGTGTTGTGTACGGGTGCACAAAAAACCAGTGCAAGAGGAACAATTTAGGTGTAAAATCCTAGGTCAGCAGTTAAATACACCACGCGATGAGTGCAGTGGTGATCTGTTCACGCTGCATCGTTTATCCTCGCTTGAATTGAGGAAGCAGAGGGTGGTGTCAGTTAATCGAAAAAACTTCCTCACGTCTCCATCGTCATGCCTCTGTTCATGGCACTTTGTTAGTATCAAGAAAACCGACAAGAATAATGTACCCGTGCTGCATCTTGGATACAAAAAAAAGGTACAGACGGAATCATGCTTGTCTAGAGCGCCTAGCCGGCAGCCAAAGCTGCCGTTTTCAGCAAAAATACCCAAAAACCAATTGTGTAACTATACATAACATATATAGCTATACAGTCAAACCTTTTTTATAAGAGACACTGATGTAAGAGAGAGACTAGTATAAGAGACACTAATGCACCAATATTGAAATGGGTGTTGATAAGAAAAAAACGTATGTGGTACCCTGCTTATATGAGGCATCTCACATAAAAGACAAAAATCGCTCCCCGGTGCATGCCTCTTATAAAGAGTTTTAGCTGTACTACATGCATTATTTCGTGCTAAAACTGAAGCATGAAACAGAAGCTTGTAGCTAAAGTGAGGCAGCAGCTGCGGACAACAGCGTCCACTACCACGCACTCCGCTGCTCGTAACAAGTGCGATTCCGTCTGTATGCAATTCGCTGATGATACTACGCTCGCTGCTACTGGTACCAATGATGAAGCACTACCGTTCACAGATGTGGAGGCCATTCTTGCATCGGATGGGCAAATGCGCGCTGCTAAACGGTTCAGACAGCGACGAATCAGTCAGTCGCAGCGATGATATCAAACAAAGCAGTCTAAGCAAGCGAAAAATCTGCAAACACAGGATTCAGTGGAATCTCACACCAACGAACAACGGGCCGGTTCGAGTGTGTGTAGCCCAGGATAGCGATTTCACCAAACTTGCACATTAGACGGCACACATTTCAATTTGGTGCCCCCCTGTCGTGAAAATATTAGGAAGTGTGCAGACATCTCAAAATATATGCAAAAATACAACCTACCCTGTGAAGCTCTTTCAAGCAGGACATAATAATCTTTGAGATGCATTTAGCGCTGGGATATCCAAGGTGATATTTGAAGTCAGCTCTGTCTACAAAGGCCAGGTCTATGGCACCACTGATATTAGAGGTTGTAAGAATAAAAACATTTGGGTATCTGGAAAAATACAAACATTTAATTCACAATAAATTATGCCTATAAGAAGCCAGCACTACCTCAATAAATTTATCAAACATTAAGAAAAATTTGTAAAATGTAAATTTCAGCTGAATATCGCCACAACAAATATAAGCACAACACATTAGTATAACAATAAAATAAATGATGCTTCAATGCCAATATCAGAAAATAATAAATACAATGCCAATAACAAAAAATACATGCCAATAACAAAAAATACAATGAATATTGAATATAATGGAAATAGTCTTGTTTTGAATGGGACTTTATTATAACAAGATTCAATGTAGTCAAGTGTAAAAACAGGCCTAGGTAAGTCACAAAGATTTTAGATGAAGAAAACATGAGGATCCAGCCTACAAAGCATTTGCTTACACAGGTCCCACACCTGAACACATGCACACACACATGCACGCTCACACAGACACGAAAAATGGGTTACAAAAGATGTAGATAATTGGCACTCATTCAGAAATCATGGCATTTAATGCCCAATACCAGCCTACTTTACGTCCACAGCAGGACGAAGGCCTCACCAAATGATGTCTATACGCCGCAACAACTTTCTGTGGCAGCACAGCCAAAGCTACGTGGGCAAACCTTCTGCACATGTCTTACTATACCAAGTAGTCCGTTTTCGTGCGATTTCGGTTTCACAAGCACATCTAACATTTACGTTTCCGCACGAGCACCATACAATGAATGTTACATTGTTTTGGAGCAAATCAATAATAAGTTCATTTTTTAAAGGAGAAAAAAAACAAGAAGCCTTATTGAAGCATTCAAATTTATTTCAGGGAAAAAAAAAAGGCCCGAAACCAACCAACACCTAAAGCTATCTTAACCTCTTTTTAGATAACTCACAGCGCAAGAAGGACGCAGACGAAGTATAAAACAATACAGAACTCGTGTTGTCCTATACTTTGTCTGCATCTTTTTTGCACTGTTAGTTATCGTAAATGAACTATCACCAACTAGCCCAGGTGTCCCTTCTTTTTCAGTTTATCTTAACCTCATCACTCCATTGAATCCTCACCACCCTCCCCTACATTTCCATTGCACTGTATCCCTATACATGCACTCACTGCTTCTAAATATAGTGACTTACACACCAAGCAAACAACTTTGTTCTCCCATGCAGTAGTTAAAAAAAAAAAGAAGCTGTGTTCTGCACATACCTTTTCATAATGTCAATTTGTGTTAGCAAGGCATTGACAACACGAATTGCATCCGATGGCTCATTTCCACCAATCGCCGTGCTACGACAGTGCGCCAAGCTTTCAACCTAAAAATACATTAAGAATTGAGTGAGAGATGAAAATTAAAATGGAACAGCAGAACGGCAAACATAATTACACTACAAAATGTTAAGACGAAAAATAACCAGTCACGCTATTGGTCCTGAGAAACTTGAATCGAACATCGACTGCAGATCCTCACCATAAATGGTTCATTTTTTTTTCTCCCTTCTTGCGCTTCAACTTTTTTTATATTTGTACTGATTATAGTGAAATAAACCAAATCTCAAAAATGTTATGGTGCAGCTTGGAAAAAGATACACAAGATGAATACAAGAGGACAGCAGAACCACACATTTCTTAAGCTTGCATGTGTTGAGCCTCTTTTATATCAATATGAAATCTGCTAAATAAATCTGTTCATCTTTTGGAATTTGACCTCAAAGTGGTACTGACACAAAAACTTTGGCCTCGGGTTTTCTTGCTTTAATGTGTTTCTGGAATCTTGGTAGTCATATCATGCATTCACGACCAGTCGCCCAGAAGTATAGACTGCTGGAATAAATGCAGCAAAAGAAAAATGGCCGCTTTGACGTCACCATAACTCTTTCTATTGATTGCAGCGTGGTGACGTGAAGGAAGTAAGGGGGTCCCCAAGGGGTCGCTTTTGATGGTGTCAACACCTCCAAAATTACTGTAAAATACCTTTCAAGCCATATTTGCTATTGATATTTCACAGGTGATATACACATGTTCACAAGAATCACTCCCGCAGGCTGTCTCAGCCGCGAAATTTTGTGTCAGTATCCCGTTAAAGGAGTACTGGCAAAAAAAAATAAGTTATGGTGTATGGGTTCAATTTCTCTCATACATAGTCATCTCTAACTGAATATTAATGATGAAAACAGCTCAAAATATAACATAAAACTATAGCATGGCTCTCCTAATTCAGATACATTTAAAATGCAAAAATACCTGATTAACCAGCCTTTAACTGGTTTTATTAAAAGAGATTTCAAACTTGAGCAATTGCAGGCTCTCAGTCCTTTTCATAAAAGTTCATTCAGGCAGTACAACTAAAAAATTTCTGAATTTAGTTTTTCTTGAAAAATATAACCCCAGATTGAGACTAGAGCAGCTAACTGGAATTTCTTTTTGGTCTTTTTCAGTTCAGAGGCACATTGAACTCAACATCACCAATTAGAGTAATATTGAGAACCATAGGCAGAGATGGGTGTCTTGAACCTCCTCCACCCCTCTCAAATTTTTCAGTTCACATGCGTATATCAGGTGTAAAAAAACAATTTAAGTGTTGACACACTTTGCTCGCCGTGATAGAGAACACGGTCAGATAATTTTGAGCTATAGTACATGCACCAAATGTAGTTTCACAGGGGGTGTGGGTACACATAACTTTAATGTGTCCACCCGAAAAGACGTAACAGCAACAACTCGTTGATCGTGAGAGCACACACAGTTTTTGTGTCTTCTGTTGGGCGAGAGTGTTCTTATCACCCGGCGCTTGGTTGAGTAGAGTAGACACTGAGTGCAGGCGCGAAAGTGGCGTCGCACCGTTCCGCCACACCAACGCTGCAATGTGGGTGCCTGACGGAATCAAGCTGATGCAAGCTTTCTTTTTTTTTTCCTTCCTGTATTTTTCTTAAAGCACCGTGCATGCTAGCACCTAGAGCTAAAAACACATGCACAGTTTTTTGCAACCAAAAAAGACCACGTGTAGCAAATACTGCAGTTGCCTCCAATGTATAGACACGGTGTAAGAGAAATTATTATGTATTGAACACCATGGTAATTATTAGCACTGTGCTAATTATTTTTCCCAAACATTTATACCGAAGAAATCATTTTTCTTACATAGTAAGAAAAATAATTACCATGGTCTAAGAAAATTATTATTTTTCTTACACCATAGTTCTAACCCTGCATTCTCACGTTTACAATGCCATTACGAACGCTACATACACAGCTTGCCATCTTTAGTACACACACGAGCCGCAACTGGTTGAGTGGCACTGTAATGTGGGGGCCTGGGCGGACCACACCGAATACTATCTTTACGCACCGTGGGGCAGAGTGTCAACATCTAAATTATTTTCCTTAGGCTGTGGCATATATACAGGGGACCTCAACTAACTTTAGTCCCCTTAAAAATATGCCAATAAGTGTTGCAACAGCGCAACCATATGCGTGTGGCTGACAAGTGCACGAAGTAGGTCGCCCCATTTTCTGTGTTCTGCTTAATTAGGCAGGATTAATAGCCATCTTTTGAAGCAATGTAGCTAGGTAGAAATTCCATTCAAAAATTTGTGGAATGGAGCAGCAAAATGTTCAGTTAGATAGTTTTGATCCTTTCACGAAATATTTATGATTTCCAGCTTACTGCAGGTACCCATAGAATTATATATATATATATATGTGTGTGTGTGTGTGTGTGTGTGTGTGTGTGTGTGTGTGTGTGTGTGTGTGTGTGTGTAATGAGATCTAACATACAATATAGCTGACTGCTTGGTTTATTGCAAGGGGCGTACCGCTAACTTGCCATGGGCAGGAACCGAACCTGCGGAGTTATTCAAAGGTCGCAAGTTCGGTTCCTGCCCACGGCAAGTTATCTTTTCACCCACTTTTCTTTCTTTGCGATTACATAAGAATTCAGTCTAATAACTTCCCCTATACTTGGCTATATTGTATGTTAGATTTCATTACACACACATATATATATATATATATATATATATATATATATATATATATATATATGTGTGTGTGTGTGTGTAATTATTATGTATGCAGTCAACCTCACTATAACAAAGTTGAAGGGGAGTGGTAATTACTTCATATATATATATATATATATATATATATATATATGTGTAATGAGATCTAACATACAATATAGCCAAGTATAGCGGAAGTTATTAGACTGAATTCTTATGTAATCGCAAAGAAAGAAAAGTGGGTGAAAAGATAACTTGCCGTGGGCAGGAACCGAACTTGCGACCTTTGAATAACTCCGCAGGTTCGATTCCTGCCCATGGCAAGTTAGCGGTACGCCCCTTGCAATAAACCAAGCGGTTAGCAGCCAGCACTGGTCTCATGAGAATTCTTGTCCGTATTTACTTCGCACTGTTTTAAGTATCGATATGTACTAGCTGGCTCCCATTAACATAGTTTTGACCATCATACACAAGGCCACTGCAAATGTGCCACTCTCTTTTAAGCATTCACAAAATCGACCAATGGCTGTAGGCTTTGCTTCCCATGCAACTGTTGACAACATCGTGGAGGAAAGAGCACTCAAATTCTTTACTGTTCTAGGCACAAGGTTGCAAGTTCCCTACAGCACATCGTACAGTAACATTTGGCTCATGCTTGCATGACCCACATATGCAGATTGGTAACACTTCTTATCAATAGTATGTTTGAAAAGTACATCAGGGCCGCTCTGAGAGAAAATTTATTGTACTCTCAAACAAAGTGCCCCAATTTACTAGCACTTCAATTTCTCTAATCATTATACAGTGATCCCACTGGGGACTGTCGATTTGAAGCAATTTTAGAGCAGTCAAATTTTAGTTTTGGAGATTTGGAGCAGTAAAATATTAGTTTTGGAGCATTCTGGAGCAGTAAAATTTGTTTTGGAGCAAGTAATCTTGCAAATAAGAGCATCTTGGAGCACTAAAATTTTACTTTTAGAACACTTTTGAGCAGGAAATCTAGCAATTAAGAACATTTTGAAACAGTAAAATTTTAGTTCTGGAGCATTTCGGAGCAGGTAACCTTGCTATTAGAAGTGTTTTACAGCAGTAAAAATATAGTACTGGAGCAGGTAATCTTACGATTAGGAGCACTTCGGCATAGGTATGCAGTCAAACCTCATTATAACAAAGTTGAAGGGGAGTGGTAATTACTTCATTATAACCATAAGTTCTTTATAGCCATTATCCATTTCTACCGACAATTAGCCAGCAAGAGAGAATGTACTCACTACCGAATATCACAGCAGCCCACAGCACAGAGAAGAGCGGCCGTCGGGATGCAAAAAACTAGCAAAATAATAAAGAACAATGCACCTTTATTTCTACCAAAGTTGGCAAACCAGCTGAAAAATAACTTCGAAAAAAAAAAAAGTCCATAATAGACTTTTATTGACTCTTCTTCAAGCGGATGACTGCTTATTAAGATTCAGCAGCTATAGCCCGTCCTCGGGATCATCGCAAGCACCAAAGAAACGTCACTGCAAGTCTGTCGCATTCAGTGCTTGCTAGGGCGTTGGTACGTCAGGTTCGCTAACATTAGGCTCCGGGGTGTGAAACACATTCGTCACTGTTGTCACGCACCCCTGTCACTGTATGCACAATTTTCACATATGACAACTCTTTCGTTGTCACCACGTCAGCATCAGCACTGACGTACGGGCAGAAAGTTGGGCACAGCGCTGGCGTCAAGGAGAGCGTCCCAAGACGTTTGGGCCTGGTCGCCTGCGGGATCCTCACTGGCGACATAGCCGAAATCTTCGACTACCTTTTTTTTTCTCAACACCGGACTCAATGGCTCTCAACATTGCCGAATTCTGCTCTATGGTCATATTTTTGCGCTTACGTTTGCCACTGCTATTGTCCATCTCATATCGGACAGCAAAACTAATGGAGGTGGTGCTGCTATTCCACAGCGAACGACAAGAAACATAGCCGCAATCTCCACCGTTCAAGTGTGGAGCTGAAGAGGAGAAGGAGGTCAGATGCGCGGGCGGGTCAATGAGTTCTACAGGAGAAAAGAGGCCGGATGACGCGCACACTCGCGCCAGTTGCTGCGCGGGAAAGTCCATTGGTTCCTGAGGAAAGGGGAGACAGGGAGACAAACCCACGCGCATGTTGGCAGGAGGCTCCCGGGAAGCGCAAGGCGCGAGTTATGAATAACCGCAGCCGTGATAATACGTACATTGTCGCGCCCTATAAAATATTGAATTGACATATACTAAAATGATCCGTAAATGCTCGTTGTGGACAAAGGATGGCTCGTTATATCCATTGAGAAAAATATCCAATGGCGTTATACGCCATTGAGAAAATTATATCCATTGGCTCGTTATATCCATTGAGAAACATGAAATCAAGTGCACACGCGTGTGCACCGATTTTATGTTGATTGAATGCCCTGAATATTGTCGTTAAATGAGATTTTAACTTCAACGGCAGCGTGACCTCCTTGGAACGCAAAAATCTGGTTATCAGACCAGTACTTGAGGCCTTTTGCGGTCTCTCGCCCTTTTATTTACAAAATAATTAATATTTTATTTACAAAATTTTTTTATTTACAAATACTGCTGGCCAGAGGCCAAAGCAGGAGGGGCAAGATAATACAGTTGTCATACACATTTCAAAACAACATCAACAATAAAGAGAGTAAAAAGTGGAAAACGTGACATATTTATACAAAAGCAACAAAAGGAAAGAGTGGGGAGGGAAAAGAGAAAATAGTTGGAATAGTTAGAAAAACAACTTCAAATTTCAGTGTAAATAAGATCGGGAGAGTGTAAACTGCTTGCAGGCAATTGTTCCACTCTTCAATGGTACGAGGAAAGAAGGAAAATTTGAACAAGTTAGTACGAGCAAAATATGGTGTTAAAGAAAGTGCGTGTGAATGCCGAGTCTGGCGTGTTCTTAGTGGTGTGAGGTAGGGGGTCAGGGTTCAGAGCAATTTGCGGTTAGAAAGTTGGTACAAAATTTGAGACGTAAGAATCTGCGTCTCGACTGCAAAGATGTGATACCATTTGAAAGCATTACACTAGTTACAGAACTACCAGGCTTGTAAAGAGAATAAATGAAACGAACTGCCCTCCGCTGAATTTTTTCTAATGCATCAATGTTAGTTTTAGTATAAGGATCCCAGCAACGCATGCATATTCTAATTTAGGGAGAATCAAGGATTGGTAAGCTAATATTTCACTTTCGTAGGAGCATCCTTAAGTTTGTGCCTTAGCATGCATAATTTGCGGAAAGCTGCGGAAGAAACTTGTTTTAATGTGGGAATTCCAACTTAAATTATTCGTTAGGAGTGACAACAAGATACTTGTATTCCTTAACTTCTTTAAGAGGTTGGTTAGAGATTGTGTAGCCAGTTTAATACTGGCTTTTTCTTGTTAGTGACACGGAGCAGAACTGATTTATCCAAGTTTAGTTTCATCCCCCCATTGATTGCACCATAGACATATATGTTTAGAGTGGACTGGAGAGCTGCTTGGTCATTAGAACTAGTTATCGAGTTAAACAGAATACAATCATCTGCAAAAAAGTCGAACGTTAACAGGTGTGTTTAACAATTTACTACATCATTACAGTATATCAAAAATAGTAGGGACCGAGTACACTGCCCTGTGGGACACCTGAAGTAACCGACAGAAGGATTGCGTTCTGATTAATGCACACAAACTGGGAGCGATCAGACAGGTAGTTACAAATCCAGGCTAATAGAAAATTTGGAAGTCCAATAAGCTGTTTAAACCATAAGTTTATCATGGTGATGCAGTCGAAAGCTTTGCAGAAATCTAGAATATGACGTCTACTTGGCCGCCCTTATCAATCACAGATGCAAGAGAATGAAGACAGTACATAACCGAGTTGTTGTCGACAAGCCCTTTCAAAAACCATGCTGATACGGAGATAAAAAAGTTATGCTCATCTAGGTGTTTTGATATGAATGTTGTGACATGTGTTCTAACATTTGCTACAGACGATATATTGTTGTGCTTGTTGCATGTTGGGTTTGTTTCCTACATGTAATACTGTATTTCACTCGCGTAATGAGCGCACTCGCATAATAAAGGCGCCCCCACTTCCGTCGTCACCTGGCGCCTACTTCCCTTTGGATCTCTTGCGCTTTTTAATTATTATGCCGACCCCCCTCGGCTCGTTCCCCCCCCCCCTTTGCCCGTTGCCGTATTGTTTTTCTTCTATCTGTGCGGGGCACGTCCCTCATCTTCTTTATCGGTACGCCACAAAGGGGTTCACGAATGTGAGTGTAGAGACATCGCAGCTGATAAGCACACAGCGAGCGAAGGTCACGAATCT